>JAEMWC010001153.1:72500-85000 GCA_016490735.1 Pachyseris speciosa | reverse complement strand
AGTAAAAGTTTTTTTTTCGCCCCCACTTTCTCTGATGTCATGAAAATCCCCATGGAAGGGATAGTAGTACCTTTACTTGTGTGAAAGACAGAGGTTGAAACGTGCATTACCTCCTTTGTTGAATTTTTTGTTGCAAGTAATGTAGTTCTTCTGATTTAGTTTTAAAAAGATCAGCTGGAAAGGGTTTTTGCTCTGCCAAATCTACGTTTAAACGCCTGCCACTGAGGTACCGATGCTAGTCTCGTTCCTAGATGACGGATTTCTGTCACGTTTACGTGGTCTCTTTGATCCTGGTCTTTGGCCAGAAATAGCAGGACCTCCACGAGCATCCACCGAAGAGAGATTTGGATGTTGCTCTGTTTTCTTGAACCAATATAGACAATATATATGTTGATCCAGGGTTCCATGCCGCTCTGAAACAGCGATCCAACGGCTACACAAACGTTTTTCTTTAAACTTCTCGCAGTCGCACACTACTCCACCGTTCGGCTTCATAACAACATAATGCGGTTTTGAGGGCTCGCCACTTTCCACGTGCTTTCCACGAAGAAGGCTTGGTTCTGGTGTGTTCCAGGGGCTGGGTACATCGTGTCTTCCTTTTGAAGCAGTTTGCTAGCTTTCTGCCAGGATCCAGCGTGTACCAGTCTTGATAACCCAAAATCTTAAAATGACATTGACAAGTGACAAATTGGATCAGTTTGATCAGGACGAGTACCAGCTTCTTGCTGTGGTTCTGTTGGTCTCACTTCCGTGGCCATTAGCTTATCAAGGTGCTGCTGACGTTGGGTGGGTGTCATCTCATGGAACCACACATCAGGTTCTACCTCAAGGTCTTCAGAGTGCTCTTTCGGCAAACGATATGATCCTTCACCAATGACTGCACGTTCAAAATTTCTCTGTTGGACGTCTTTGATTTCTTGAATTTCGTCTGCGAACTCAACGATATCTCTTCAACGTTTATAGTCCTTCTCACGCTTTACCGAATTATTAATCGACTCATTCGCATTGTTATTATAATAGAAGTCGTATCCCAGACCGATATCTCTGCGAACAGGATACAGCATGTTCTCTTTCAGTTCGTCTGCTTTGTACTTCAAGAACCTAGAATGACACTGGGCGTCTTGCACATTTCGTGGGCTGAGTTCCTTTTGATCCCAACGGTCTTTGATAGCTTTCAATCTGTCGTCAAATTGTGCTCTGTGAAACTATCCAACAATCCACTTTTGCGGTCTTTAACATCTCCAAAAATGCCACTGATAAATGGTTGCTGGTTATTTGTAGTAATGCCAATGAAGGCTCGTTAGCTTGCTTCTCACATAGTCTTCCACATGTTTTTTTGCAGAGCACCCACGTAGAGGCAGGCAACTGATCCTTCATTCCGTTAAAAATCTTTTATCGCCGTTATTTCCAGTGCACAGATTTCCTTAATAGTGGCTGACTCCTTGTCTTTGATGCCGCAAGGTAGTAGTAACATTCTGTGTTTAAACGTTTATGCACAGCAACTGGTCCCAGCATTGTCGGGGATTTTGGCGTTGTTTTCTCTACCAGTAACAAATGAGGATAAGTTTTTCGCGTGGTGTCAAAATTACCACAATTAAAGACAGTGTCAACGCCCAAGACCCCAAATCGTTGAGGGTTTGTGCAAAACCGTCGAAGATCTGCCATTTGCCTGTCATCTTGAAGGAATACATTGCCAGTAGAACAGTATAGAAACCTGACAAAAAGATTACCAGTCCTTTCTTCCTCTTTTGAAATATTTGCCGGCAATAGACCATAACTCATCCTTCTCGGTGTTTGCTTTCAACGAGGCTTTAAAATTTGCTGCTTGAGACTGGCGAGTAAGTGATGAGAGGGACTCCCGCGCATTCATCAATCCTCCCTTTTCTTCAAAAACAGCGTCATACACCTATGAGGGTCTTTTCCCAGATTGCACTAAAGACTTGACTATTTTCTTCGTGCTCTTTTCACTACGGAGGAAGAGCTTCTTCGTTTCCTTGGAATTACCACGCGGTGCCAGGCAAATCGCATGTTCTTCTCCTTTGAAAGAGTACTCAAGCATGACATACTTCACCGGCTCGCCCTTCCAGTCGAGCAATCTCCTGAGGCGTCGGCGGAAATCATCATTTTCCATCTGCACCCAGTACTTCTTTTCCAAAACGTAAACTCATTCTTCCATGGTAACATCTTCATCAACTTCAACAAAACCATCTTCTTCTGCGACGAAGTACCCCCGCCTATGCCCGTTATGTCTGAAAGGCCCTAAGTGGTCACTCAAACAATCATCTGGGTTATCTAAGAAACTGACGTTAATGATGAATGCAGCGTTTCGTTGGCATCCCAGTTCTAGGTTTGGCGCTGCACGTTTTTTAGAGGGAGGGCCTTTCAGGGTTTGAGGGGTTGAGGGTTTCTCGTCCGTCCTTCCAAGACGGTAAAATGGGGTACAAGTTTAGGAAGTCAGGTTTGCTGTTAAGAGGTAAAAATCAGCATTTTGTAAGATTTAGGGAAAAAAATTGATGTCAGCGTTAAGGCGGATTCATCGCACTGTGAAATAACAACCAGAACCACCCTTCAGAATACTTGCTAGCAATTAAATAACCTCAAATCCAAATGAAAATTGCACCAAAGAGAAGGAAATCTTACTAACTAAACTGAAAAAGAATAGACACGCCCACAGCACTCCAGTATGTGTTTGTTCAGGTTGCCCCACAAAAATCTATCCACTGGGGGAGGTGCCTATTTCTAAGTTGACTGAAGTGATGCAATGACAACTGTTTATTATTTATGTAATAACACCTAGCATCGTTAAAGAAGACCACTTTAAAGTTATTGACCTCTCCTTTTCTTCACTAAATAGCACTCTTTGGCATCTAAGAATGAGAGAAAAAGAAGGCCGAGAGTATATAAAGCAATGCACTGGTATTCAATGAGTAGTCACAATTTAACTCTCAATTTGGGAGGGTAGGATCTTAAGGAGGAGGAAGACCGTAGTTTTTTTTCTTTTCAGTGAAGAGGATGACCTAGGTCTGAGTTCAAGTTTGCAGTGTGAAGGAAAATCTAGAGATGACGCCTTCTACATAGAGAATAGAATATCAGTATGCAGTAAAATAACGTTTGCTATCCAAATAGTTACATAAATTACCATAGAGTGGCACTTAAATTTATCTTATTTCATGTGAGATACCTGCTTGTTTTTTTGTTTTTCCATCTGGGATGTACGTTCACCTCTGTGTGAAAGGCACTCTTTTCTATCTGAGGGAAACAGCTGTTGGAAAATTGAGTGCTTAAAGAACACTAAATTTTTGAACATAAGTGTACAATGTGGGGTTAGTCAGTCATGCCCCTTCCACGTGTCCTTTGAAAAGTTACTCGAAGGTATTCGCACGTTGTTTTCCTTTTTGGGATATGTTCATCCAACGAAGAATGTTATAGTGAATGTTACATTTTTCTTGCGTGATGCGTTGCGTGACTTGTTTTACAAGTTTTTCCAGAGCTGCAATACAACCAATTAATACGACTCAAGTCTGAGCCAGATTAAAGCACTTGTTTCCGCTAGCTTTTGCTTCTACAGTGCAAAACACACTAAGCGTTTCCGTTGCGGTTGGAAATTAAAAAAAAAACCTTCGATCACTTTCCGGCGCAACATTCTGCATATGTGGGTGAGTCAATCATGTGTATCAAATGCAAAGTTCAAATACAGTAGACAACCTTAATCTAGGAATCGCGTTTAGTCTAATTTCTTAACTAAATAATACACTAAAGAGGAGTGCGACTAAAATTGATCGTTTCTTTTACATCAGATGGGACTATACCCGGCGTAACCGATTCCATGCTCTTAAAACAGCGATAAATGCAAACTGACACTACCACTTTTTGTTCTATATTTTCGTTTTTTGGTAAAATAAAAACAATCGACGAGACCAAGAGTTCCATCTGGTCAATTGAAAATCATTCGATTAAATTTCATTTGATACAACACTGTACATGCACTGCGACAGAATCAGAGTTTAGGTTGCACACAACCGATAAAGCAAAAGTTCCTACTAGCTATCAATCAGTCTTGTACTCTGATTCAACAACCGTCTTATTTCCTTGCAAAGTAGCAGATTCGATTTTAGCTTGCAGCACGTTCTTTACTGTAAGACTTAATTATGTATAAAGCCAGCTCGTTGGGCTGACTTATGAAGACCCTGGTAATTTTGCGGTCTTGTTTAAATGAACCAAGGAAGTTGTTGTTACAAAACGGTTCCCCTGTTGGTGTTGTCAATTACAACATTAATGATGTTCTGAACAGGCAACAAAACAGACCGAAGATTCCAACCACCACAGTCCACAAAAAGGAAATAATCGTAGTTCTACCTTATTTAGGGGTACAAAGCAAAATTATTA
Source organism: Pachyseris speciosa (assembly GCA_016490735.1). Lineage (NCBI taxonomy): Eukaryota > Metazoa > Cnidaria > Anthozoa > Scleractinia > Pachyseridae > Pachyseris > Pachyseris speciosa. The sequence goes on along the minus strand of JAEMWC010001153.1, from coordinate 80,614 downwards.
CCAAACAGCTGAAGACCTGTATTAGTAAATTTTATGGCTGCATTGATCAGTAAGGTTATTTTCCAAACGTGCTCATCGCATTAAGTCTTTTTTTTCCCTACAAAGATATAATTAACCGTTCCCAAATGTCGAAAGTTGTTTATAAGGCTAGTTGTTGGGACTGCAAGGATTTCTACATTGGAAAAACGAAACGCAGATTGCATGACAGGAAAACAGAATATTTTAAAGCGAGCACGAGAAGTTGTCATGCATCTGCTATCGCAGACCATATCACGTCAACTGAACCACTTTAAGAAATTAGCAAAAGGTCGGTCAGATACTCATTGCAAGATAAAGGAGACTCTACTAATTAGAGAATTGAAACCTACCCTGAATGAAAATGTAAGCAGCGAAAAGCTGTATCTTTATTAGTTTGCATCTTTTAATATGCAAATTATTTTTAGCTTCTGTCAAGGTTATTGTTAATTAGTTACTTATCTTAAATTTAAAATTTAGTTGTTACTTTTATTCCTAACGGCACTTCTGAAGATGTATGTCGAAACATACGAAACGTCAAGCTAAACGACATAGTTTTATTTTTGTTTTCCAACAAGAGGCTACAATTAGCCTAAACTCGGGCTTGCAAAAAACGGCATTGTATCCCTAATTTAGCGCTAAACAAAAGAATAGAGAGAATTCTGTCTTTCTTACATCGGACGCATTGCGCTTAGCTTGTGTTGGAGTCTATTTCTTTAGACCCCTATCAATATATATCGCCCTAAAATTACAAACTTGCTTTACAGCTCAACCATTGAGAACAATAATTGTAACACTTGTAAAAAAGAAGAAGAAAAAGAGAAACGAAAAAAACAAAAAAAAAAAAAGCCCGCGATATATGCCATTAATAGATATCGAACCCGGATTAACTGAGTGAGAGGCAGGAACAATGACCTCTAGGCCACAGAGGTTCATCGCAATGCAATATGACAAAATAGTGTATTGATTCCAAAAAAACTGAGCACCCTTGTTTTCGCTTCGATGGATATTTGCTTGAGAAAGAAAACGCTTATCGAACGATATAGTTTTATTTCGCATAAACGTTAATGGGGTCTTGGTGAAATGTGAGGAGAAAAATAATCAACAGAGTGAAACTGTTTACAAATACGTCAATCCAGGGTCGTTTGAAACATAAGAAAGCCGAACGTTTCTGCGGTCAGTTTCAAGTCACGCAAGTTACAACTAATCGCTTATCATTCAAAACCTAATGTCCAGAAATTGAGATATTGTGGAAAAATAGTAAATAAACTACCTGTCAAAGTCTCAAGGGTGTATGATATCCCGTACTTGAGTTATTCAACAAAATGTACTACCTCTTAATGGAGCGGACACGGGGAAACGCGGCAGTCTAATTAAAACATCTGGAGGTAAGTTCGAACATGTTAAAAGCTTTCTTCTCGCAGTTGAACTTGCAAACATTCGTATGGACACTTCCTTTAACACATTTGTTGTTCAGACTTCAAAGACACAAGGTGAATCGCCGTTTTCCGATGCGTGACAACAGGCATCATTCATCTGTTCGTGTCTGTTTCTTTGCAGTGTATATCCATAGACCCCTATACATATATCCCTTGAAAATTGCTTTACAACTCAACCATTTATAACTTACAATAATTATAACACTTATAAAAAAAATTAAAAAAGAAGATGAAAAAAAATTAAAAAAAGGAATGTAAAAAAACAAACAAACAAACAAACAAACAACAACAACAAAAAACAAAAAAGAGAAGAAAAAACAAAGGTGTCGCTAGCGGGAATGGAACCCAGGAACATCTGCATCAGAAGCGGTAAAGATGAACGCTAGGCCACGGTTATTCAGTATAACTAATGATGTAATATTAGTTTACTTATTCCAAAATGACCATTATAAGTTAGTGCTTGCGCAGAAACGCCGGAAGTGAGCTTTGTGGATGAAACTCGACGGCAAAGAATAAGAAGAAGAACGGACGGTAATTTTAGACCCGAGCGACCCGCGAGACGCGGGCAGCCCGAGTAAAAAGAAGAACGTAAAAGGTATAAAAATGGAAATGGAAAAAAACGGACGGTAATTTTAACCTCGGGCGCTCTAGCAGCCCGAGTAACAATGCGTTTAATTGTCATGTTTATCACCGCAGTTTGTGTGTTATTTAAGCAATAGAGGACTTTTTCCGTGTTTACATAGCCTCATCTAAACACGAGGGGGGTTGGGAGAATTCGAGACAGTTATGCAAACCCGAGACGCAGTCGAGGGTTTACATAACTTTCGAGAATTCACCCAGCTCCCTGAGTGTTTAGATGAGGCTATGTAAACACGGAAAAAAGTCCTCTAATGTTTTTATAAAATATTTCTAAACTGATAATTCGACAAATAAAGGGAACATTTTTTATTTATTGATCGAAATAGATTTTCTCAATACACGCTCTGAACAATCGTATTTCCCACTAGCCAATCATAACGCGCAACTGACAGCACATGAACCAATCAGAATTCGCGTTATAAAAGTCAAAATCAAGTTGAAATTTTTGGCAAGCCACATGAGAGGGAAAAAATGGTAAAATCCGAGACTCGCCGAGACGCCGAGACCTTCATTTAAAAACCGAGACCGAACTTAACTATTTTTTCAAATCGGAGCCCGAGACGTTGCAATTCCAAAATAGGAAGCTTACGAATCGACGACTTTCGCACGACGGCGCCGTTGGGTCACCTTATAGTCCCGCGTCGTCGTCCTGTACAAATTTGAATTTACGATTCGCAGTAAAGACGACGACGTTTGTGCGCGACCGGAAAATTTTCCTGCCGTTTCGGAAGTTTTTATGTTTTGACAAGGCGAGTTCTTTAAACCGAAATGCCTAACTTCAGAGAAACGAGGGCTTGTATCGCAAACACTTATCGAAACAACTTTATAATCGAACAAGAATTTGTCCCTTTGTACGACTGTCACAAGTCAACAAATCCAGAGTTTCTGTACTGGAACTACGACAGGTTCGATTTAGACGAGAAATCAAACGACGAGTGCAAGGCCGAGTTTCGTTTCTACAGGGAGGACATTTATAAACTTGCTGAACAACTACAGCTACCTGACGAGATAACTACTTACAATGGTTTAGTTGTTGCTTCGGTACCTGCATTATGCATGTATCCCAAGCGCTATGCCTATCCTTGTCGATATGGAGATTTGGTTTATCATTTTCCCAGACCGGTTCCTGAGATTTCGATGATAACAAACCACATAATGGACTTGATTTACGGTCGGTGGCATCATTTGCTTACAAGATACAATCACGATTTGCTCTCTCCTCCCAGCTTCTCCAATACACTGAGGCGATCGAACAGGCAGGAGCTGCCTTAAATAACTGTTGGGGATTCGTAGATGGGACTGTGCGTCCAGTTTGTAGGCCTAACGAAAACCAGCGAGCCATCTACAACGGCCATAAGCGTATCCACTCCGTCAAGTTTCAGGCTGTCGCTTTGCCTAATGGATTAGTGGGGAATCTATTTGGCCCAGTTGAGGGAAGACACCATGACAGTTTCATGCTGGCTACCTAAGGATTCTTGCGAGAACTGCAGAGGTTTTCCAACTGTACGGTGACCCCGCCTATCCGATACGAGCACACCTACAAAGGCCCTATAAGGGTGGTGTCCTGACCCCAGCTCAACAAGATTTTAACACCTCAATGAGCACAGTCCGCTCTTCTGCGGAGTGGATATTCGGGGACATTGTTAATTATTTTAAATTCTTAGATTTTAAAAAGAACCTTAAAATCGGATTGAGTGCTGTAGGAAAAATGTATGTAACATGTGCGTTAATGCAGAATGCGCATTGCATTTTATATGGTTCTGTTACCTCAGAGTATTTTGGTCTTAATCCGCCAACATTAGAGGAATACTTTATTTAATGTATTGTCCTTAAGATACACTTCCTTTACTCTTGTTATACGACATAAACAATTTGGCCTCTTACAAGAATTCATGGTCAAAATAAGACACAACCTATCAGTAGTGTAAAACGCGTTATCATCATAGTACAATAAAGTGATGGAAAGAAATCAAAAGCTCTGTTCAAATGCTAAGATGCACAAAAAAAGATGTCTTTTACTACAGCAATACTAGCTGCTCCAAAACTACTGTCCCTTTCTTAAAAGTTCAATAATTGCCTGAGATTGTGCTTGCTGGCTGTTAAGCATCATCTGCATAAACTGTTGTTGCTGCTGTTGCTGTTGCTGCATCTGTAACTGTTGTTGATCTCGCAGCTGAGAAAGCAGTGCGTGCTGAATAGCCATGGTAGCTTCTTCTTGCTTTCTCTTTATCTCTAGCTCATCTTGTCTTAACTAAGATTCCCTCTCTGCTGCCTCCCTGAGATAGTTGATTGTGTCATTGCTTTTTTGACGTTTTTTTCGCGGTTCGTCTTTCCCATTTCGTTTCTTAGTCTGAGCTAGCCGCTCCATAGCACTCTCCCTCATCTCCTCCTCTGTCGCTTTATCTTGATCCTTCTTGTTTCGATCCTCAGCTGATTCTTTGGTCTGCTTAGCCTCTTCCTCATCTCTTCTCTCTAAATAGTCTTCCATGATCTGATCTATTTCTCGATATTCCTGGGAAATTCCCGAGCCCCTCTCGGCGTCTCTCTTCCTGGCCTTGCAATCCCTTTCTAGGATTTTCAAACGGTCTCTCAAACCCTTTGGCGAAACGCAAAATTGGTATCTTTGACGTTATTCAGAATTTTCCATATTTCCTCCAAGCAGTTCCCCCGCTCTCTGGTACCTGAACGGTACTTCCACAGCTCCCAACTAAGGAGTTCACGACCAAATATGGTGTCCTGTTTCAGTGACCATTTCATTTTAAACATTCTGTGAAAAGATGATAACAAATATAACTATTACTTAATAAATGTTTAAATATATCACTAACTAACTAACTAACTAACTAAGGCACCAAATAAATAAATGTTAAAATAAAATAAAGCTCTGTGCAGAGACCAATTGTTCAATTTAATACCAACAGGACAGTAAATGCATCAGTTAAGCTTAATTTCTATAAACGTAACTGTTACCGTTTCAGAAATCTTGCTTGATAAAATACATAGTGACGATGTAATGCACAGCCTTGCATTTTTGACCCCTGCTAACTGTAAATGCAACCCTTTCTCAACAAGCTATTTTTTTATGAAATCACACTGGTAGGTTGGTTTGTCTCAGAAAGCTCGAGAAAAAAATACACAAGACAGACTAACAAAATGTGCTCGCATGGCAGGAAAGGAAGCGCAGCTGTAGAAAAAACGTGTGTTCTAAAATATCAGGCTGGCTATATATAAACCACTCAAAACAACAGAGGAAAAATCGCCTAGCTCTGTAGTTGAGCTAGCTCGTCCTTGTTTCTAACTGTCGACACGAATGTTAAAAAGCAACTTTTTAGTCCTTTCAAATTCATTGTACACTAGAAAATGTCTTATATTTCAGTGAAACGTGATTAAAATGAAAGATTTTTGATACAGCAATTTACTTTTCATTCATACCGTGTCGTGCTTTGACCGCTTTCAGTGTTGGTTGAAACTCATAGCGTTCGCCATAGCACTGTACTGTAGAGGGTCGTTTCTTGAACGAAAAAAAAAAATCAAACGTCAAGAGCATGTCCCTAATGTGATACTTAAATTATCTGGCAAAAATACCCGAAGTATCGAGAGAAAACTTTGAAAACTAACCTCACGTCCTTCTGTTTCCAAGACGCCGGCAAATCGCTCTCACCACCGTCGTCGACTTTGGCGCGAAGCCGGCAAGTGTTCAGAAAGGCATGCGCAGTGGGCATGTCACGCAATCTAACGGCGTCGTCGTGCAAAAGTCGTCGATTCGTAAGCTCTCTAATTTCGAGCGCGAGACGCCGTGATCTAGAAATCCGAGCGCGACACTTTCACAGCAAGTACTAGAAATAATTTCTTGATAAATCAGAACGGGTTGGTTTCGTATTTAAGTTATTAACTTAATTAAAAACAGTCACAGGTAACGCAGGATTTGTTTTTGAGGCACCGTTAGCCTTTTCTCCGATATCCCTTCTTAGGCACGTCCCCTCCCCCCTGTCCCTCCTCATCGTTGCTGACTTAAAGCGGCTCAAGAAGGCTTGGATACGCAGCAATACTTTTAACAAACGACGGCTGAACCAAGGAGGGTAATTCGCCGAGGTAAACATCCCATTCCGGATTGAATAACACACAATCTTCTTTCTTCAGTGTTAATTTTACATCAATAGAGCGTTTTCAGTCACGCAAGTAAAAAATAAAATCATCAACCATTCAATAGATAGAGTCAAGAAATTGTGATATTATAGAAGAGTAACAAACAACGTGCCAAAGTCCCAGGGCCGTGCGATATCCCGTATTCGAGTTATTTGACAAAATGTACCACTCTAAATTATAGTGTATTGTGTGGAAACGCCATCTTGGCGTCCCTTTGAGGGACACCAAGATGGCGACCGGAAACGAGTTAAAACCTATGTTTCTTACTTTCCTTCTCTCTGTTGAGCTTTCAGACATTCACATAGACGCTTCTCTTACCATATTGCCTTTTCAAACCTCAAAAACACACGGTGAATCGATGTTTTCATGTAAGTGACATGCTTGTGAGGAGACATCTTTATGTCACGCACTGTGAAAAAACTCTAAAATTCAAACTGCTCTATTTTGAAAACAAAGCAGGCTACCGAGCTGAAAACATGCAAGCAGATACATATCTAAAATGTCTTTTACGTGGCGAAGATAAAAATGCTGTTTACTTTTGAATTTTAGTTTTTATGACATCACGTGAAAACCCTCTATTGGCACTTGATCCATTGTCTCATATCAAATCGATAACCATTCCTAAAAGTTTGTGATTATTGACTTTTATCGACAAATTATAGGCAAATATCGCCCTATTGACTAGCTTTCTGACCATCGATTCTGATCGATTTGTAACGCCGTGTGTCATTGCCCCAAGACAGTCCGGGATGGTTATCAAATTTGATAACCCAGACCAAAAAAAAGAAATAGCCAATCGCTGCACAGATTCCAGTTCACGTGACATGTTGCCGCAACAATTTTGAATTCAATATGGCGTCCAAAGGCCAAAGCAGACTGAGTTTACTGGAATTTGTAATTGTACATTACATTGTTAAACAGAAATGAAAAGATTCGGACTTTTATTAAATCTGGAATACAGAATTATCTTCCAGTGGTTGTTTTTCATTTACGCAGGGTGCCGGTTCTTCGTATTCTTCGGCTTGTCTCTCAAATACCGGGAACTGATAAGTTCCAATGAATGTGACATACAATGAAAGGTAGACAAGGGACGTTTATTAGGAAAGCGTTTTTATTTAATCAGTTTTTAAATCATTCTCAATCTCAGTGTGTGTTTTGCTTTCTTGGCGGACTGAGAAGCTCTCAGGTTTTCAGTCCTTAGTTGTCTCGGCTACCACGGGTCAAAAAATCTGTGTAAAAGAAATATTGACAAAGTATAGTTATTGTAATAATGCTGCTCTACTTGTAAATCGTGCTTGTAGAAAACGGTTCTGGCCCCTGAGGGTAAATGAGGCTGAAATTGTAGCGCATTTGCAGCGCCGAGCCGCGTGAGTTTAAGTTTGGCTTTGAATATAATTCAAGCTTCTCGCATCATGTAAGACTTTGGAAAATCTAGACTACATCGCCTAGCGCTCCTTTCTGTGAGAGCCTTCTCTGCACTTCAAAAATATACTCTTCACCGTACAGGGAATAAAGCCTCCACCGCCAATCCCAGTGCCAGATTTTTTTCTACTTTTGATGTACATGTATCGGTATCCTCTTTGTTGTTCTTGACTTTCCAGTTATCATTCCGACAAAAATATACAGAAAGTAAATTCATGTAAACGTACCCTCTTAGTTTTGTTTACTTCAGATTTGAAATATGTTCTTCATGATGTTAACCCTCTGCAAATTTCAATTCAAGTGGCTGCATTACTGATCATGAGACTGATACAAAATGATAAACAGAGTTAAATATAAGTCTAAGCAATAAAATCATTGTATTACACCTTGTAATTTACATGGAGATATTGAAGCCGGATTTATAAAACGGTGTATATAACAAAACTTAGAGAC
>JAEMWC010001153.1:0-67500 GCA_016490735.1 Pachyseris speciosa | reverse complement strand
TTTCTTTTTCGTAGTCTGACTTGGTCTTCCTACGTTTCTTTTGCAAACACATTAACTTTCCTGTGTGAGGCTTCCAAGAATATGGATTATAACCCAGAGCAGAACCTGAAGTTCCCCTCTTGAAGCTGCCTCTCTTATGCGATCAAGAATGTCTCACACGTGACAGAAAAATTATGGAGGATTTGTGAAGTTGTTGTCTTTTCAAATGCAAAAACTTCTTGTAAACACATCGTTGAAGTTACTTTTGGCTTTGGCACTTTCTAAATTGGTGAGCCTGCCACAAAATTGACAAAGGCTTCCTAGTTTCCTTTTATGCTAATCAGATTCCATCAAAATTCCCAATCGCAAGGACCAAACCTATACAGTCAGGGCTGTCACTAACTTTTTAAGTAGGTAGGTTTGTGCAAAAAGTAGCAGATAAATTCAGATATTGTGGTAATGTTAATATACTGTTTTTCAATCAAAGAAGCCGGGATCTGACTCGGAACTTCCGGGGGAAGTCCCTGTCCCCCGGCCCTTAATGACAGCCCTGGTTATACAGGACCACAACCAGCCTGCTAAGAAACAGAAGTCTGTTTAATTAAAGGAAAGCATTTGCAAAATGACCACATAGGTGTCTTTGAAGGAACTTGATTAGTGTTCTTGCAGGTCTTATTCTATTAGCTTCTATTGTATTTTATCCATATTTATACTTTTATTTACAGTCTTTATAGTCGGTGTGTTATCTTACGATTTTTACCAAGAGAGCTGATGTAGATGTAGACGCAATGGAAAAGGATCGTCATAAGGAACGACAGAATCGAGTCAAAAACTAGTTTTGCGTTGTTATTATTGTTCTCTTCAGGCACTAATAAGCTTAATAAGTCTTAAGTTTAACCTTAAATGTAAGCTACCATCATTTCAAAGTACAGTGAAAAGAAGATAGAGTGAATTTTCTCAGCATAAACAGACAGACAGATAAACAGACAGACTCAAAATGGCGGTTTGTAACTGAATTAGACCGTAAGTCAAGACCACCCCATGTACTTTTTCCCTGCAGTTTGCATTCGGACAAGCAACGGTTACATCGAAAGAAAATAGTTTCACTGTTAAAGTAAGTTTCCTTAAAACAAGGTAAAAAACTCTTGTTTTAAGGTCCTGAGATAAGACATGGTAATTCTTATATCAAGCACCCTGAAATCTCAAAACATGGACCTCATCACTTAAAACAGGAACTCAGCTCCTTATTATAAGGTAAGAATAAAAATGACAAAAGGAGCCTAAAATAAGACATACAGCCTCTTATTTTAAGATAAAGAAGAAACTGTATTTACCTTGAAACAAGTAAACTTAGTTGCTTGCTTCTAGGTACAGAGCAACTTTGATATAAGGAAATTATTTCTTGTTTTAAGCGAGAAAAAAGCTATTAATTGCCTTAAAGTAAGAAAATGTTCCCTTATTCAAGATTTTCATACAAGTTATGATTTTCCCAAATTAAGGCAACTCTTCCTTTTTTTAAGATATGAACCAAGCTACTTAGAAAGACGTCTTTTAAGATCAAAACATGAACTGTTTTATTGTTTACATAAGAATTACAAAGTGAATAATTATACCAACTTGAAAACAATCATGACATATTTATTTTTACAGGTAAATTGAGTCCAAATTCTTGTCTGAAACATGAAAATCACCAAAACATTGAGTGACTAAGATATATAAGACTTAAATTAGATTCAAGTTCATGAAAAGGCTGAGATCAAATTAAAGTCTCAACTCAAAAAAGGTTGGATTTTAACCTCAATGAGCAAACACTGTTCATTGCTCTAGGAAAATTTGGCAGGTGTAATAAATTCAACAGACGTTTCTTTTTATTTTCATAATACATTTATCAATTGATGTCAAGATCATGTTAATAATAATAATTAATAATAATTTAGGACTTATATAGCGCATTTTCCATGTGTATATGTTCAAATGCGCTCTACAAGCAGATTGAATTGGAATTTGCAAATGTTGGTTTTTGTGGAGAGGGGAAAACCGGAGAACCCGGAGAAAAACCTCTCGGAGCAGAGAAGAGAACCAACAACAAACTCAACCCACATATGACGCCGAGTCCGGGAATCGAACCCGGGCCACATTGGTGGAAGGCGAGTGCTCTCACCACTGCGCCATCCCTGCTCCCCTGTTCAGTGAAGTATCTATTAAGTGAAGATCATGTTTACTGTTGCTTTAGTTTCCCAAGCAATCTGTTTTCCACTTGTTTCATCAGATGCTTACGATTATCTTCGTATTATAAATAAAATGCATAGTACACTGCTATATTCTAATATAATGTCTTGGTTCGATGCCCTATGCTGTCTGCTGAGTCATTTGCTACTGGCTCTGCATAAATCAAATATGGAGAATCGTTTGGAACAGCTTCTTGCAGAACGTTTTCCCTTTTCTGTCCTCCCTAAAAACAGAGCATCAATATTACTATTAGTTATGTCATATTTACTATGGTTTAAAAAGTAAAGTACCCAGTCTCACACATACAAATGCAAGCACACAAACATACAGACAGCCATGTGCTTATGTCATACACTAAATGGGGCTCAGGTGCTCTAGCAGTACTTGGGTGCCCAGCTTAAGTTACCATCACAGCCTACTCCAAGCAAGACCACCCTGACAAACTATTTTGTAAATTTGTAGCAAATGGAAACCTTCATTGCTGATGAAAATCTAGTGATAGACTTCATAGAAATTTCACTATGGGTCTAATTAAGCAGTGCACTCCAGATTTACCCTATGCGGGTGACCATTCTTAATACTCATAACGAGCCAGAGGTTCTTAGCAACCACGAAAACACCTCTGGATCCCGCTGAGATTGGGGGCAATTTGCCAAAAATCTCGGCAGGATATCCAGCTACTCTGAACATTCTAATGTAATTGAATCACGTCTGGTACTCGTTTCTGTTTGATATGGGGTGTGAATTTTCTCGCGAATGTGTCGTAATCCTTAAACGTGAACATTTATTTATGGCGAGAGTTTGATTAAATTCTATCTTTAGATCTGATGCACATGAAAAGTGACTGAGGGAACCGGAAAGCCAATACCCAATTATTTGGTTTGGTTTTAGTGAATTATTCTTGAGGTAGGCTCAACGAATCCAGAAAATAGCACTAAATTGCAAGCAAAGACTCGAGTTTTCTTTGTTTCTCAGTTTTCTTTGTTTTCGCATGCAATATGGGAAAAACGATGTATTTTGTTTTTGGAGGGAGATATATTACATTAAAATTCGCTCGCATTCCTAAAATCACTACCTTCAAAAAGTTCTTGAACACCGTGAAAGTAAATTGACATCTCTGAGCTAAAATACTTTCCTTCAATATGTGATATCATCGCGTGCTCATGAAGTAAACTTTTACTATCCGTACGGTGTCCCTAGGAACTGATAAAATTCTTGTTGAATAATCCGTCCGTGAATAATCTCGGCAACTTCGAAGTGAATGTTTCAGTATTCGATAGTTGTTTACGCTTCGGACGTGTGTTATGTGCAAAACAGACTTCCGAAACCGACCTGGGGACGAAAAGCGACAATGGCGACGGGATCGAAATCATCATAACTTCTCTCGATTGTTGAAATTTGTTTAACTTCGAAAATGCTGGCGAACTGTCCAAGGACTAAGTTACTCTGAAGGACATTAAAGTAAGGAAAACGTTCTCGAAAAAACATTTCATCCGATCACGTTATTGTTCTGCAAAAAAAATGTACCAAATGTAAAACTTTTTGGTCATCAAACTTACTTAAAACATTTGCCTAGATTTTTATCTGCATTTCAAAAACGGTTATGTTATATATCCCAGAAGCACTCAGGCATACAGTGATGCCAGGACCTCAACCTGGATGAACCAGGAAAGATATAAAACATTTGCCTAGATTTTTATCTTCATTTTAAAAAAATCTGTTCATGTTATACATCCCAGAAGCGCTCAGGCATACAGTGATACCAGGACCTCAACCTGGATGAACCAGAAAAGATATAGAACATTCGCCTAGATTTTTATCTGCATTTAAAAAAACTGGTCATGTTATATATCCCAGAAGCGCTCAGACATACAGTGATGCCAGGACTTCAACCTGGATGAAGCAGAAAATATATAGAACATTCGTCTAGATTTTTATGTTTAAGTTACATATGCTAAATCACTTGAATATTTTACTATTGCTATTTTCCTCACACAAGCAAACACAAAGGCCTAAATTCCATGGAAGTTTGAAAAAGGCTTTCAGAAACTGTTTCTGGACGATAATATATTCTTCTACGACAATTTTCAACTTTCAAACTGCCACTATTTTAATCACCACCACAAGTGGAACTGAGAAATAGTCGTCTGATATAATATTTTGTGCTTTGACAGAGAGCAGCTATACATACATTACTTTATTTACCCTCGGATTTTAGAGTAGCTTGTGCAGCTAATATCTCCGAGCATTTAACCAGCAGATGAGAGATAGACCACCTCACCAGGAACTACGTCCCCTACTCTTTTCGAACAGTGCGTGGTTTCTTTAACGTCCCACGGAATCCATTATGAAAAACATATATGTAAAAGATATAAGTACCCATATCCAGTAATAAAGACAAAATAAGGCGCCGCCCACTCCCACACCCCCTCGGCAGCCCGATCTTCATTATCGCGGATCGATGACAAGTGCGCGCGTACTTTGCGGCTTCATATTTGCCGCCAAAATATACATGAACTTTGCTACATACACATAAATATGCTTGAACAGAAAGATTACCGCTCAACAATGGTCCGAAACCGAAGGAATTCTAACTAAATCAAATCTTACAGGAAAATTTACAGCTATTTAGAATATAATTCCAGGGAAAATGTCATAGGCGATTCCTACCAGACGTATCAATGCAATAAAATCGAAAATCACGTCGATCTTACCTCTTTTGTTCGTATTTCCGCCTTTAAAATTATCCGAAGGTGATTTGCTTTGGCTTAAAATGTTGTTACAACTTACCAAAGTCCATTGCACGTCTATGAAACCACCGGATAAAACAGAATTTCAGCCTGAGAAGGCGTTACTCTCTGTAATTTCTGTCCATCACATACCGAAATATGCCGATTATCCCCTCGAAAATGTCAAAGAATCGCCAAAGTATGACATTTGACGAAACTAGCGTTTTGTTGTACAAGTAAAACCATAAAATGCCATGAGCACACCGCGTAAGCGTGCCGCATGGCGGTAAATTAAATTCTGCCGCTGAAGCGCAAAAACAATGCTTCTTTCAAGGTGTGCTCCTGCAGTGAAACCGCAAATGGAGTAGGTTGACGGCTATAATGAAGACCTATAACGTCACTCCTTAGCAACCAGACTTGGGAGATTTTTTAACTTCCGGCTATCTCTGGATCGTGATGTAACGTCAGGTAATTAGCTTATACTTTTGTCAGGTGGCTCTGGTTAGAGTGGTCGCACTGTAAACATTACAAAACTGTATCATTTAAATGCAAAATGTGCCCGGCATATTGCCCTGAACTTTGTTCAGGTTTGACCACCATTTCACAGGGAGGTTGTCCGGCCCCTATCAATGATAAAATGAGGAAACGAAAAAACAGACTAAAAGAATGCAACAACAACAACAACAACAAAAAAGCACAACAAAAGGAGCCTACAGACTCCCCTTGACAAACATCCCTTCCATCAATTCAATAACAAAAACTGATGAAAATTTTGGAGACACACCCAGTAAATTGATCTACAGGTGATATGTGATGATAAAATAATTTAAACGATGGCGGCAGCAAATGTGGCCCTCATCCTATATAGCAACAACATTCAAAACATACCCAGTGCTGGAATTCTATCCCAGCTGGCCACAAAGGAGGTCTTGCATCTCTTAATACTGGCACTTTCTCACGGTCACGAAGATAAGCTTGAACACTTGTTCCCGTTTCTCTTATTTACTGTCTTCTTACGCTTTCATCAAGGGGAATATTCTTCTGCACACATTCATTAATCTAGGATAAACTGTTTTGATTATTTACCTGTCGATAAAATAGTGACCTGTTGAATGTGAACTGTAAAAGAAACCTCCTTATTTATAAGGGATAAAATCGCCAAACATCCCCAAAAGACTACAGTGCATAGTAAAAATTAATACTCTATAGATAAATCAGAGGTTACACTTTCTGTATGGATAAATATAGATACTTTTTGTGCAAACGAAGCTCATTTCGTCGGTGCGAAATTTTGACGGGAAACTCGCTTGTCAAGAAAGCATAGAATATACCGTTAAATGACGGCTCAAAAACTTACCTTCGAGAACTTGACATTGATCTAACGGAAGATAATTCTTGTACTGTAAATGGCTGGAGGACTTCTGGTTGTGAAAACTGTTGTGGAGAAAGTATTGACGAAACCTCCTCATCTTCCGCCTTGCTTGCAGAATGAGCAGCCCCTGCAGGGCCACCTCGCTTCTGAAATCCTTTATCCAATGAAAGAGCGTGATCTATTTCGCGTCAGCCAATGAGCGAAGCTGTACTACAATTAAATGTTTTACCGCGCTAACTCGCTTCACCGCGATAAACTCTGGAGGTAGTTTTCGAAAATCAGCAAACTGATCAGCAAAATTTTAGAATGGTAAATTGGCGTTGCGCTTTTTGCGCCTTCTCTGCTGTCTTCCTCCACCTTCAGGGACCGCGCAGGGGGAGGGGCCGGGGGGCCAGGGCCTCCCCCACTTTTTGTGGAAAAAATAATAAATTTAAAAGTAAAAGGCATATCCAAAAAAAGTACTTTCATGGGATAATAGCGCTTGGCTAGAGGTGGCGGACCTCGTGGGAAAACATTCAAATTTATGATTGGTTCCTTTCGATCCTGTCTGATGGAATAAATTTTAAAACCACTATCTTTACAATTCATACACTGAGTTGTAGTCTTCTGTTGGTGATTAAAATGGGGTTGACAGACCAACGCGACTCCTGCTGTGTGCCCATTGTGTTATTCACGGCCTTAATATAGTTTTGCTTTAACAAGCATATGTTTAAGAGACTTTTCCTTTTCTATAATAAATCAAGGGAGGTTCCTTGATTATCTCTCTGAGTAATGTTTGTACTTTATATGTGCTGACAGAACACTGCGCCCTTACAACACGTTTTTGTGTTTTCTCCAGTTTTACTGTATCTTACACTTAACCGAAATGCGATGCAGTCAAATGGACTGAAGTCAAGATGAAAGCAAAGCACCGCAAATTTATGCAAAGAAGTTTTGCCTCAATGGGAGTTAAACTATTTTATTTCATGAGAACGTTTACGCGAATTTCCTAACTGGCAGAGTTAAGATTGTACCTCTGAACGTTCAGACTTCTGCTCCGGGAAGTTTCATGAGCTCGGTTTTCCTAATTAGCATGTCTTTCAACATGATGTCAACATCGTTTTCAATGTTTCCGTAACCATTAATTATCATAGCTTGATCAGTTTGTTAGGACTGGATTGAGCGGTGTGGTACCAGCCTGAATCGTATTCAGTTTGGGAACGTGACGCAATGCAATGTGTGGCGTAGAACTGGTGATCATCAGTAGGCAGGTTGAATTTCTTTACAGCCTGTAACAGATCGTTTTGGAACCGTTTTTCTAGTCCTTCCTTGGCTAGCACGTATGTTTATGTTCACATATCACCTCTCGCAAGGATACAGTTATTGGTATGTAATTAGCTAAGCCAATCGTCTTTTTTAACAAGTCATTCTAGAATTGCGCCACCGGGATAAGGCGTTGAGGAGAAACAGGGCAACCTTACTGTACGCCCCTATACCGACAAGAAATGGCAGTCTTTGTTCATAACAAAGCTGTTACGTGTTACATAAAATCGCATTCCATTGTGTGGAGACGACCGTGACATTTCTGAAGGGGACATGCAGCATCAGGAAAGGTTTAGTACAACGGTTAACTTTGTCGTGGCAGTCTCGACCACACTTTCTTCAGGTAAGGTCTGAGGCCGGGGTCGTCTTTTATTACTTATAATAGCTGGAGCTTCCTCTTCGACTTTTTCTCGCCTGACTCCCTCTCAATTTATGGCTGGCATCAACAGGGCACGGTCGCCCGCAAAAGATTTCAAGTTTTGTCTCTAAAATCAACTTTTGTTCAACTTCAAATCCCTCCAACAATTTATTGAACTTATATAGAAGCTTGTGAAGGAACTGTGCCTCCAAAGTAAACGCACTTCTCCGGGAAAAGCGCTACACAAGGTGAGGGCTGAAATGCGCAAGAAACCATCGAACTATTTTGCACGCCTTCGTTTGTCCATCGCACATCATCAGAACCATTGCTGTGTCACGCTAATTTTTATGAGAAAAGAGAGAGGACAATATATCCACTCTTAATATCATTGTAAAAAATCATATAGCATTTGCTCTTAGCATAATCAGTGCGTGTACATATATTCTTGTCGCGCAGCCATTCCACACATATCCATACAATGTAACTACGTTGACTGTTAATTCCGAGAAATGTGCAAAATGAAAAAAAGGTCGACATCGCTGGTCTCTTTCAATGCCCTTTCGGACTTAAAATTCTCTCTCTCTCTCTCTCTCTCTCTCTCTCTCTCTCTCTCTCTCTCTCTCTCTCTCTCTCTCTCTCTCTCTCTCTCTCTCTCTCTCTCTCTCTCTCTTAATTTGTTATATTTGATGGTTAAGTGGGCAGCACTTCCTTTAGGTCGCAGTCGTGGAGCTGGTGTGATGTTCACCTTCAGTAAAAGCTTGATTGGCTTTGCCGAAGGCCAATAATGTTACTTCTCCTCCATCAACAAAAAGTGACTGACGTCCTTTGCAACTACTTTGACCCAAAGAAAGTCTGTGCGTTCTTCTTGTCCAAGCTTTGATTGCGGCGCTAGGCCCTCTTGTTAGAGGCAGAGCTTTTAATGCCAGCCAAAAGTCTCGTTTGAAGAAGGTGTAAAGAAGAGGGTTCATAACAGATGTCATGAATCGAATGATGGCAATAGCTTCCGAAGCTCTGTCAATAGAATTTATGTAGTCCATCCTCAGATAATCTCTAATATGGTGAATTAACATAATAGTGAAATAAGGCAACCAACAAATAGCATACAAGGTTGCCATAGTAGCAAAGACCAAGATGCATTTCCTGTCGTTGATCTTCTTTTTTTGAAATCTTGATCTTGCGATGTCGTTTTGCAACCCGGGTAATTTACGCTTAGTAATAGCTCTAAACATGACGATATATGCGTAAAGCATAAATATATACGGTAGAAAGAACACCATTAGCAGAAGGAACGTAGAGTATATAATGCCGAAAATTAACGGTGAAGGATTTGTACGCCATGCAAAAGGCACGAGAGCAAATCCTGCAGAGAGCGTCCACACTCCAAGAGATATCTTGCGTGCGGCTGACTTCGTTAGAAGGTGGTGTCTTAGTGGTTTTGCAATAGCAAAGTACTTTTCTGCCGTTATTACGAGAATATGATAACCGGCCGAGATAGCAACAAGAGTGTGCAGAATAAACATCAAGTAGCTCCAGAGGGAGTGGTAAGGTATAACGCCGACGTTGAAAGCTATAAAATAAGGAATATTGACTGTTCCTGTTACGAGGTCACAGACCGAAAGGCTCAGCAATAGGTAATTGGATGCAGTACAGAGGCTTTTTCTTCTGTAAAACAGGACGAGGACGAGCCCGTTTGTCACGGTTATGGAAATGGCAATAGGGAGAAGCTTGCTTAGTTCTTGCAGGCCATAATTGAGTTGCTCTTCTGTCTGATTCTCAAAAAACGATGACCCTGAACTGTTGTTTTCCATATCCTGACTCTAGACGGAAATACTGTTGATTCAACTCTGCAGAAATAAAATTGTAAACAAATCAGTACCCGCCTGAAAATAGAAATTCAAACAATAAGTGCTAAAAAAGACATGTTGATAACTCGTTAAACCGGGATAAATAATGCTTAACTTGATCTTACAGCAGACCAATAAGACACCGTTGATAAACGCCTTCAAAACTTATAACAAATTTTCAAAGTACAAGAAACATTGTACTGCAGGAAAACAAAATCTGTTTTTTTTGGCTACTTTGATGTCATGCCTGTACTTTTTAATAACGATTCCACGAGGAAACATGGTTGATTATTATTGGTGGAAAAAACTGAACAACTTCTTTGAGGTAGGTAAAAATCGATTGAAAAAGGTTCTAAAGCAGTAACATTTTGTAAGTGAGTTTGAATATATGAAATATACTCAAACTCATTTATTCATCACTTCACGGGCTTATTACGAACCAACAAAATGACCAGCTCCCAGTTGGCTTATTAACTCAGTGGGTGGAGCACTGTACCGGTATCGAACAGGTCATGGGTCCATTGCACTTTGCGAAGCATTTTTATGCAAGAAACTAATACTGAAATATTGCTTCGTGATACCTGAAGGGTAAGTATAACGACACAAAATTTTGACCACGTACTCTCGTGTTTTACAACAAATGTTGTACATTAAGTAGGTAGACTGCCTTAATGAATTCCCAATTCTAAACCCTTTCAGTTGCCACCGTATGGAAAAAAGCTTTCTTCCAGAGAGCTTTTAATCTGTACTAATTATGGACAATTCTTTTCTAACACGCTTTTTAATTTTGTGTCACCTGTCTGCAAGGAGAGGTGGACTCTGTCTCCACGTCAGATCTGTCGGTCTTTGTATAGCATTACTACAAGGAAAAGTGATTATATAATTATCAATTATGTTAGGTCCACGTCAACAAGACGAACAGGATACGACCAAAGTAGGTCAAACTGACTTCACTCGGGATCGAGCTAATTTAATAACAAAAAAGAATCTTTGAGTGAAGGGGGGCAAGCAAACAAGAGGATTCTCATATTTAAGGGAGACTCATGAAAAGATCAAAGTTTAAGTCCTGCTTGTCAACCCTTTTTTCCGCGTAAAGCAGACATGTGGAAGATAGTTGGTAGATCCAACTACAGACTGACGAATCTAGTAATTGAATCAAACGTGAATCTTTCCAAGAGGACATTCACTCATTTTAGTACGCCTTATGTGAAGCTCGACGTTTTCATTACACTATAGAACCCGTTTAAGGAAAGACAACAAGAAAGGAAACGGTGGCGGCAAACCCCGGAAAAGTGGCATACGAAGACGATGCAGCTTAAATAACGCCAACAAAACGCGGACGTTGTTTTCGAATTTACCCTTGCACACCGAACAGTTTGAAAGAGTAAGTAAAAGAAGAAAAGCCTTCTTAAGCGATTTGAAGACAAATAATCTTCCTTACGACTGCTTTACCTGTATCTAAGTTTGATTTTCTTGGATACGATGAGTGCTTACATGTACACGACGATAACATTTTGAGCAGACTTTCTGCGATATGTAACAGTTAAGGTTACAGGTACGGCTCGGTCTTGGATACTCCTTTCGACTGTGTCCACGAATTTTTTTCAATACCAAATAAAGCATTTTTTGAAAAACTGCGAAGGGATCATTTGACATTTTAAAAACAACCACTGGGTGTTTGCCAACAATTTGCTAATTGTTTAGTGTTTCTGCAGCTCTCTCAAATATATTTTGAACTGAAAAATCCTTTGAAGAGCAAAAATGAAATAAAACTTTATAGTCAAATGATACTCACGCTTTCGGTAGATGCCAACTAGCACGTCAGGCCTTGGAGCAGACGTTTCCAGCCAAACATGCGCAGTAAATCATTTTGGTTTTCCATGATATTTCTCGTCGCCGTTGCCTTTCCCGCTGTTGGTACTCAAAAGTCCCTGATATCTCAGTCATAAGTTGCCTATTTAAAGCGTCCGCGGAGAAAAAAAATTGTGGACGATACGAGAACTAAAGCGTGAAACCGTCAGTTGCTTCAAAGTGCAAAACTTCAAATCTTGAAAAACGTGCAAATTGGGTTGCATTGGCCTCATTCACTTAGCTTAAACATTTCGGCATGTTTCCGTTACCTTTGGGTATTTGGAATTCCATTCGAAAATTTAGTCACGTCTCGTCCAAGGCAAGGTATTTCCCGATATCTTGTGATGAATGTACCAAAGTGGTTTTGAAGGTGACGCCTAAAGCCCTTTATATCGTGTTGTCAGACGAGAGTAATTTTTTTTCGGGTACCTGAATGCATAACTATTCGTCCAGAAAACCGATGTCTGTTTAAAATTGTCACTTTTTGACACCTTCTTACCAAGGAATTTTACATAACAGTGTCTCGCTGTTTTTCTATGTGAAAAGTAAAACATTCATAAACTTTTTTTGGCACAATGTTACGAAATGCAATCACCCTTAATACGAAGGACAGAAATGTTAGCCAATGAAGGACGACTGAGTAATGATCTCACCTGACAACATCTGAAGCAATAAAAATTGGGCAATAGCAAAACGGGATAGTTATTCACGATTTAATTAACTCAAGTAGCAGTTTTCGCCATCATTTTATTAAATTACAGCTCAGTTCAAGCCTACGGCACTTCCTTTTGTTGATGATTGAGGAAAATTTATGTCCAATTAATCATAGGCGAATTAATTGGATTTTGTCACGAATGACAAGAATTCTATTCTTGATAACTCTAGCTAATTACAGATGAAATGTGTATGAAGCACAGATTTTTTGCATTTTAAAGACAAATTAAGAATAAAACCTACTGGTGGAAGCAAACGTCGTTTCGACCGTAAATAAAACAGAGTCGAATTTTTTAATTAATATAAAAAAGTCAGTTTTCAGTTTGCAGCCAGTCTCAAACGCTGAAGTCCTGACATCACGGAAATAGTTCAAGTACCTAATTTATGTAAATCGCATAAAACACATGGCCGGAAGACTTAGTAGCTTTCATCAAAGTTGTAAGTGAAATATGAAACATCGAGCTGTCTACAGATTAAGAGCTTTATCATATTGGTTGATATATCAGCAGTGTCGGTGGTGCTTTAGAAAAAGATTCTGCATAAAAATGCCATGCTGCGCGGGGAGAACTACAACTAAACCATTGCTGAAAACTAACGCGATCAAAGTAAATAAAGTGGCAAAATCGAAAAATAGTGGTATTAGTGATTTATCTTTGAAGGTCACGCATTTGTGGCAAGCCTTTGGGCAATTCAAACGAAACGTAAACAAGAACGATCAACGAAAAAGAGGTTTGCTCTTTTTGGTCATTCTTGTACAAAAATGATGGCTTGATGATACATAGAAATTCAAGACTAACACTTACACCGTAGTTTTATAGCCGTGAAGTCAAGTGCTTACCCGTCTGAAGCTAGTTAATGTACTATATTGCACCAAATTGTTAGTCACGTACCAAGGAATTGAAGCAGCTTGTTTGTAAACAATTTCCTCAGAGAACGCTTTGTACTTTAGCATACGTATTGGTCTTACAAATTCAACTGAATTTAATGAATCATTTCAAATATTTCTTTTCTCTCTCTCGGTTGAGGCCTCTTTGAGTCGCAGAAATCAAGGGCTTTCTGTGTCTTTCGACAACGTACTGCGTATGTACTGATCAAGCAATTGTCGACTCTAGACAGTGTTTTGAAGATTCAGTCTCCATCAATTCAGACAGCAACCTGCAGCGAAAGCGAAGCAAAAAACTTATTATTTTGAAATTTGCCAACATGTACAATTCGTTCAGACAGTCAAACAGATAATTAACGAAGTGAAGCATTTTTTTTTTATTTTTTGCTTCTGATATTTACAGAAATTCTTTATTCAACTTTCTCAGAGCTTTAATTCAGGGCGGAGGAAGTAGGCGATCATTTGTATGTTTCTTTGCCTTATCTCAGAGAACAAAGCTAACCACTCCAATGTGGTGGGCAAAGATTTTGACCGTTGCCGACCGTACTTCAAACAATCAATTAACGGTAAAAACGAAGCCGGTGACAAAATCATCAGCCGAGGATTCTGGAAATGTTTTGATTGGATTTTGTTATATGATTCCTTAACGTCTGCTTAGAATTCATCATAAGTTATAATTACTGCTAGTAATAAAAAAAAGCAGAAGTTGATTTTAAATAAGCGGAGCGCCCGCTTATGCTGATACTGGCCAAACGTCTGCTATTAAGAATCAAGTCCCTATAGACCTTTTTCATAATGGCGGACGATTTTAATTATTCTTTTGTATATGTGTTACTTAGCCCTACTAACCTCACTTTAATGAAAAAATTCTACTGAATTTTGCACATGCTGACGAGGCTAGTAGGGCTCATTATCATAAGAATAAAAGAATAATTTGTCGAGCGCCATTATGAAAAGGGTCTATTTACTGGCATCGTAGAGTAAATATTGCCACGCTAATAATACAAACTGAAGCTGAAGTAGGGCTTGAAAACCATGTTTCTATTCAAGCTATAGAATTCAGATCTGGTACTTTTCTTTTTTGAATTTACTCATGCAAGAAAAAGCTGGAAGGTTTTCTGCAACTAGATTTTTTTTTGGTTGAATCCACCCCGTTTTCGAGGTTTTCAATTAAATTTGTACCTTACGCTGTGATTCACCCCGAAAAAAATAATGGCCTGTTCCTCCTATGGTTCTACTAAAAACAAATGACAAACAATCGAAATCTCAGGCTATAAAGTCTTAATTTATATTGTGGGGCCCACGAAAACAGTGTTTCATTATATCATTAACCCACAGGTGGTGTATTCCTTCCTGAAAGTAATTGCGCGTGAATGTTATTGATGCTTAATTTTTGCAGCAATAAATCAAAGAGGGAGGCAGTTATTCATGCACCTGTCTCGTTGTTTACCAGATATGCTGTTACGTCTAATCATTGAGACAAACTAAGGGCTTTTTGAGAACCATCTATTCCCAGCTTTGCATATTTAGTTAATTGCTTATATGGGTGGATTGTTTGTCGTTTTGTGGACGGGTGTTTATGCCTAAAATTCAACATTTTCCAAATAGAAGAACATCGCCTCCCAGCACGTAGAATTGGACATAGGTGTACAACATTAGCAAGACAAGGTTGCTATCTTTAAGGAGCAAAGATTGTTTCTATTTTTATATACATAAATGTAAATGTAATATTCATTGGCCTTGGTAGGGAGCTCTTTGCCGTATTGCACTATAATAGTCATTTAACAGGTGCTGTGGGTAAAACTCACCTATTTCCCTTTATACCAGTGGAATTGTTTCAGCTTGGGAGCACAGATATTGTAGAACCCCATTTACTGGTCTTCTTGAAGAGACAGCCAATCCTTGCCACCAACCAATTTGGTAACCCGAGTCTAAATTACCCATGCAACAAGGCGGGCATTCAGACTGCGAATGAAATGCTGTCACTCTAAAGATTTCCCTTCAGACACCGGAATTCTCAGAAAACTGATTTTAGCGTGCGCAAACTACCCTCCAATATCGTTTCCTGAATATTTTTCTACCAATTTAGGTTGAACGGCAATGAAAACATTATACTATATTTTGAGAATCAATATGGAAATTAAGGAATTGACTTAGTAGTAGTAGGGCTAATGTTATGGAATAATGACCGAGTTATTCGTGCTTGGACTGAGAAAGCCACCGATGCACCCGCGAACCGCTATCTTCGCTAAGATTCCTTTGTAACAATTTTAGCCAGCTACATAAAAACAAACCTTGAGTGTTGTTTAAGTTGATACGGCAAAGCACCACATTATGGTTCTGCTTTCTTTTCAAGTCTTGAATGTGATTCAAACGAGAACTGCTGATTACTTCTTTCTCAGTAATATTCCCTTATCAATCGGAAACACCTACGTCTTTATTTCTTAATATTCACCAGCCATCTTTTCGTTGGATGGAATCTGTGCCATTTCCCGCAAAGAAATCTTCACTGGGATGCGTGCTTGGATTTATATAAACACACGAAAGAAGCGTGCTTATTTAAATTTAATTATCATAAAGCCTCTTTTCTGGCGCCGTAATTTCGCATGATTCATGCACATCTTCAGTGATATCAGAATTTAGTATATACCACACAAGTGAATAGTGCTTTCGCGCGCTCTGATTGGTTAACCCGGAGGTGATTATCGAGTACTATTCACCTCCGAGCAGCCGGCGCGCGAGATTTTACAATTTCCGACCGCTTTTCGGTATATTGTCACACATAAAGTAATGTTTTCGTCTGCTAAATATTCAACTTGTGTGGTACAATACAATACAATACAATACAATACAATACAATACAATACAATACAATACAATACAATACTTTATTTCACATTTCCTTCTTACATAATATTAAAATATAACAATTATTCACCTCAGTGTCAGTGAAACTGGTGGATATTTACCTCGCCGCTTCGGGGCTCGTAAATATCCACCACTATTCACCTCCACTTCGGTGAATAATTGTTAATTAATAACTCACGTAATCACTTGCTTATTTTGTCCAGATATTTTGATTTTATAATGCAATAAAGTCTTCCTCATATCGCCAGTAAGTCTCGTTTTCTATGTCATAATTTCTATTTTCTACTTTATTTTTTTAACGTTACAATATGCGAGGTAACAATAAAATTACCTTTACGCCAAACGTAGTAGACACTTTTTCTTCGTTCTGGCAAAGGCGGTCCACCTGTTAAGTACATATTACATGCTGTTGCACAACAACTGGAAGACAACTAACATCACTGTACGATGGGCGGCATTTCATAAACCGTGCAACGCTTCTTTTTATTCAATAGTTTACTTTTTGGAGATATTTCAGTTTTTACCACATTGCATTTCAGGGCCTCTAAAGAGCCTATTAGCCTGGTGCAGGGCCGGCTACGGTTGATGATCTGATGAGCTCATTTAGTCAAGAAAAAGCATGACGTTTCAAAATTCTAAGACTTGTATTAAATCATGAAAAAAAATATTTATTGGAACGATTTCAACAACTAACTCGGTTTCTAAACAGCTCTCACAGACGAGAACACACTCCCCCACATCACGCATCACCTGCTCTCAAAAAGATAACGCCATCTGTCTCTAACTTAGTACCTAGTTATTGCAGGCTGTACGTGATACATGAAGCTGTGAATGATCATCACAGTTATGAACACTACTTAAGCAGTAGTGAGTGAGTGATACATATGTGAGAGTGAATATATGCGGAAAATCATATATTTGAACTGCGGAATAAAGAATGAAGGTGTGAGTGTTCATTGCAGTTATGAACACCACTTACGCAGTAGTGATTACTAACGATCCAACAAAATTACCAGCTTCCAGTTGGCTTGTTAGCTCAGTTGGTAGAGCACTGCACCGGCGTATCGCAGAGGTCGTGGGTTCGACTCCCGTACAACCCTGAATATTTTAGGCTTTATTTTCGCTACTGCTTAAGTAGTGTTCATAACTGGGATGATCACTCACATATCCATTCTTTAATCCGCAGTTCAAATATATGATTTTCATACATTCACTCTCACATAGGTGATATAATGCTCCCTCACAAGTTATGATTAAAATGTTCTAAATACCCTCCCCCCACGTTATGAGACTATCCTTTTTTGAAGAAATTGTATGATTTTATTTTGCCAGCTAGCTTTCCCTCCTTGCACTGCGCACTAAGTCACTAATTCCGGTCACTAGCTATTCTTGTTTAATTTCTCCACCTTCTCCAAGAAACTTCTAACAAACATTCGCATCGTACTTTGTTTGCTTGCGGTGTTTTGTTTTTGATCCGCTTTGAATTCCTGTCTTTCATCTGAAAGTAGTTTGGACTCAAGAATGTCTGTTTTTTTTTTTTTTGCAAACGTTTGCTATGGAAAAACCCTTTGTTTTCACTAGCTGCTGCTGCTCAATTTTTTTTGGACAGAAATTAAGGAGGGAGGGTGCCCCGGCTAACCGAGTTACCCGGCTAGGAGGGTTGAAACATAGCTCGCCTTTACATGCAACTCACCTAAGCGGGATAGTCAGTGGGCCATTTTTAGAGCGGCCGTGAGAACAGCAAACAAGATGGTGGACAAAGGAAACTTTTTTAACGGTAAGTTCAATTTTTTGATCGCTCGTTCCGTTAGTGGCCGCTTTTTAGTGTGTAGGGTCGTTAGTTTGCACTCTGGTAATTGATCGTTGTCACCATGGGCAGTTAACTTTAAAAGCAGACCTGGAATATATCACTGCTTTCACGGTCTTCTCACCTCGGCTAGCACTTTTGCTTTGATGAATCACTAGCGTAAATCCTTATACTACATTGTTAATTATCTTGATAGTGGTATCAAACAAATGCCCACTATTTTATTATCAAGATGTATGGTCTTGCACTTGGCCGGCCAGAAGAGCAGCTAGATTTCTTTTGAAAACACTGTCGGTGCATTGATTGATGAGGGGGGTATGGGGGGGGGGGGGGGGGGGGGTAAAGATCACGTTTCACATAAACTAAATCTGGCTTTTCGCGTTTCACGTGCTAAAAAACCGCATTTTCACGAGTAACGGACAAACATTTGGCTATTTAACGGAGTTGAGAACAACTTAATAACTGAGGCCACAAAACAGCCCTAAATGACGTTCTTATGATACGTCCCGATCGTGTTCTCGGAGCCATAAAAAGAAAATTCAGTTCTCCTTTATTCCCTCCAACTTCTTGACTCGATTCCTGGGCACTAACATTTTCATCCTCCACTGGTTCTTCATCGGACTCCGTGTCATACTCAGATGCCTGATCCATACTAACTTCGGCGGGCTTTTCTTGCACATTTACATTTTGATCTCCGTCATGTTTGGATGGCCAGACAATTTCCTCACCTACAGACTGAAGAGTGTCAGATGGCTGGTACATGTTTAAAGGGAGGGTTCCCGCCTTATATTTTGTCGTTTCCTGCCTCACCGTGCGCTGTCTAACACATTTTCCATGATCTCTTGCCCATTTCCTCATCAGCTCTTTGTCCCCTGGACTCATGAATGGACTTTTAAAAGGCTCCATGCGAGGAAGATCTTTGCAATCGATCTGAGAGGATGGAACTGGGTAGTAAGACGATGGCTGAGAGAAGTAGTAGGCAGACCACCTTGCCATTCTCTTGGCTGATTCTAACATGTGGCTCCCAAAGTCCCTAGCATACTGTAATGGTAGGCACGTAGGGTGCTTAAGATGTGTCACTGCGTGAAGATTTTCAACCTTCAGGGTTAACAGGCTTTCGGGATTGACCTTCGCTTCCGGATTAAGTTTTTCGATGTTGAGGCTTAATTTGTGAAGTCCGCGACGAATCATGGCTATGGAGTCGGTGGTTTTGCTCGCAACTGTCCCTTCAGGTCCATTTGTTTTCCTTGTTGTGCCCGTCAGTGTCTGCACAGAGGAGACAGTCCCTTTAAGGAAAACATCTAGGCAGTTAACTTTTTCTACAGCCTCTGGAAGTGAACTAGTGCCTACCCGCTTGTGTTTTAGGTGAACGGAAAATGCCTCATACAGCTTCCCTAGATTTTCCAGAAACAAATTGACAGCATTTAACTCTGTTATCAACTTAATTGCTCCTACTTGAGCATCGGTGACAAGAATGGTTTTGTTGTTTTCCACATATATACCCATTGGCTGGGAAAACGACGCTCGTGAACCATTACTATTGCCTGTTTCTCCGGTTCCGGCAATAATCTCGACATGACCATCCGATGATGAAATCGTAACCTGTTGGGACCCCAGGTCTGTAAAAACGATATCACCGTTGTCTCCAAATGGCGCTATACCATGCACTTCGGTACACGAGCGTGTCTTGTTGGAAACGAGAAACACGTGACTGTTAGTATAATATTAGTAAATGATTGTTGTGTATTTTTACCATTAAGTAATTATAATATTAAGGCCTCTGTTGTTAAAAACGAGTGCCCTGGAGGTTTGAGTCAAGTATCAGAATGTCACC
The DNA here is from genome assembly GCA_016490735.1 of Pachyseris speciosa. NCBI lineage: Eukaryota > Metazoa > Cnidaria > Anthozoa > Scleractinia > Pachyseridae > Pachyseris > Pachyseris speciosa. Next base: position 47,730 of record JAEMWC010001153.1, on the reverse strand, counting down.
GAAATAGAACAATCAATACATAAAGAAAGAATGAAAGCTATCAACTTACCCTGCATAATGCGGTCTGGATCCATGAGTTTTTCTTGTTCCCACTGTCGTTGTATTTTTATTGAAAAACTCTCCACGGACCGATCGGACCGATCGCATAAAAGTAGCATCGATGTTACGGCCAAGACCTTTCTTTGCGGCCGTGTCTTTGGCACCCGCAAAATCCAGGATATCTCGCACCGTTTTGTCAATTTCTCGATGTCGCGATTGAAATAAAGGAAAGGAGGTCTTCTCTTTGTGCACTTGGACCTTTTGTTTGGTTTCTTTATCCAAAACATAGAAATTGAGTATGATGGTCACTGGAAATGTGACTTCCAAGACTTCCGAAAACCTCTGCCATGTTAAAACTGTTCCAACAAGACCCTGGGTACCGTGGAAACCTACAGGAGAGACCTGGGGCAAGGTTCATCCCCAGATTCTTTGACCTTTGACAGGAAGTCAGGGTTCATAAGGATTCAGTAGGGCAGCCACTAGCTGTGTCCGGATATGGGGTAGATAGTTCTCCATTTTTATGGTAACAGATAATTCTTTTTCACGGACATAACAAACAAATTCACATTTCACAAAACAAAAATACTCTTCAATCACGCTTCACATTAATTAATAAAATCACGATTCACTATGTGAAAAAAAAGAAATGAACATTTCACGAGAAATAAAAGGGTCCGATCACGGCTCACGAAAATACCCAATACCCCCCCCCCCCCCCCCCTCCCTCATTGATGAGCGTAATGCTAGCAAGCAGTTTTTTTTTTCTGATAGTAAGTTCAAGAAGTAACTGACCAAAAAAAATATCTTGGTCTTATTTCCGATCATCTAAATATTTTTATTGGTTTCCATGTATCTTTCTGTCATAATTCTTTTGAGACATACATATATCCAGAGGATACACAATTTCTGCCGGATTTCCGACAGTCTCATGGGAGCCTGTGAATAATTGAAATTGCATTCATTCTGAAGTGATGCTCTGGATCACTATATAACTGATGTGATACAGATTCAAAGGAGCAATCACCGGGCTTCTCCACCAATATCTAGTGGCCTTAAACCATACCTAAGTAGCCTACAGGGAAACAGACCTGCCCTTAGGTATTGCTCTAAGTTGTTAACAATGTTTGGTTTTATAGATGCAAACTAGCGTTGTAGGTTCTTTTTTACACCAAGTATTAAAGATTGTTTTTAAAAAAATATGTCAATATTTTTATTTATTTGCTTTTCTAACAACTCCAAACATAATTTGCAAAGGAATTTTAATACCATACTCAATAGAACGCTTGTTTTTAGGGGGGGGGGGGGGGGGGTCCAAATCCGTAAAAGGAGATTCATATCTGCTAGCAGTTCTGGACTACGAGGTCCAAATCTGATCCACAAGCAGATCTTCACCTTCCCATACTATTTTCTACAGAATTGTGTCTGTAGCTTCAGTGAGGTCAGATGGGTGATGTGAAAAGCAGACTACATGTAAATGCCAATAAAAAAAAGGAATGCTTTTGGAGTTCCGCTTTTAGGCTTGGCTAAATATATATATTAGTTTTGCTTTGACAACTAGCATGTCGCCATGTCCCTTTTGTATATGCTGGTAGAGAATGAAACTAGAATTATATTCGTATTCTCTAAGGGTATTTACAAATGATGTAATATATTCTCTATTTAGTGCAATGCCTGTATATTCATGGGGCAAATTGGGCGTCTACTAATGGCGAAACTCGTCTTCAGCTTCATCTTCAAAGAGATTTGTTATGGTTGGTAAAGAGTTCGATCATTTGCAGAAACATTAATTCGATTTCAAATTAAATATTCTCCTCTAAAGAGTATGTGAGTTCTTTCTGATTCCGCACTCCAAGTTCTAGATTCCGAATTCTCGGGTTCTGAATTCCGGATTCCGCATTCCTGATTGTCTCCTCTCGGTAAAGCCTTCCTGTTCCAACGATCTTAATTGTGCCGACATGCAGTTTCTTCAAAATATCTGAGCCTTCAAATCCCGGTTTTGCTCCTTAATACAAGATTTGGATAGTTAATTGACTGATTCACGAAGAAACTCAGCTCTGAAAAGATGTTTTCATGGAATATTTATCACAAACTATGTGGTCGTGCAAACGAGCTTCAGGTTCGCTTACAAGAAACTCGATAAAAGGCGTTTAATTCTCACGTTTCGAGAGCAATAACCACCTATTTACTGGAAATGGTTCTTGAAAATACGTATCCACTTTCGTAAAAACACGAATCACCAAAAATAGCAAGCGGTTTATCTAAAGGAAGAACTTCTTCCACTAAGTTTGAGCTACTAGTTCCAGCCATTAATGCCGGTGAACTGTTAAGTGACCTTTCTTGGTGAGCTGCAAGATGCCGCGGTAAAGTGAAAGCCTTGAAGCGTTGAATCATTTTGTTTTTCAACCACACAATCCGAGCGCCATGCAAGTGGATCCAAGTTTTAAGTTTTTCCTGCCTTTTGTATGCCTTTTACACGACGAACTTGGAAAGATGAAGTTGTTTTGGTCAAAATGAAGAAACCAACTGAATGTGAAATGTCAAGCCGCAGACAGCGCGCGAAAAATTAAGCCTCGTTTCGGATTGGGAGTCCCACACCTGGCTTGAGCCTGCGATCGAATCAAAAAGCCAGTACCTGGTCAGCGATCAACTTAAAAAAAAACCAGCTGACCTCGATAAGCTTTTAACTTAAACCCGCGATATGGTCACGTGATATTGGTCAGCGGATGCCTTGCTTTGACAGTTATCAATTCACTATAACATGGATGTCGGAGGATGTCCAATATCAAAGATGTATGCTGTAAACTAGGTGGTCAACTGGATTGGAGAAGGGCATGATACATTTCTTTACAAGATCGCATGTAAAAAAGCGAGAATCTGGAGTTTTGTCTGATTGGTCGTAGAACAAAAGAGTCTTTTGAGCCCCGTTGTGATTGATTGATTTACATATGTGACTTCCGGTGCAAACTCAACACAAGTAAGTCGTTAAAAATGTCTGCTGCCGAGGCGAATTTTATGCAGCTATAACTTGCTCTCTTCAAGAGTTTATTCACAAATCCCTGAAGGAAGAGCCGATGGAATGCATCGGCAAGGATCTTTTGCTTAATAGAAGACGTTTCAGCCGTACTTTCAACGGGATTTGGCAGGATAGTCAATTACTACTTGTTCCGAAAGCGATGAAAAAAAAAAAAGAAACATCGTTCTACTGATTTCAAAACATCTTTACGGTAGTTGTGGTGAGTCCCCTGGAATATATATGGAACGAAGAAGTCGGAATAAAAAGAAGGCGGATTGTGCTGCCGCGATTGAGGAGTCAGATTCACAGAGAAATCGGAAAATCAAATCGAGGAAATACTACGTACAACAATTGACGATCATTTTAATATTCACGGACGCACTTGTTGCAAGTCGGGCTGCTGCAGAATCAAAGTTTTAGTCCCACACTTTTGATCGCTTTACGATAAAATAAAGGATTCTGATGTTCCACCGACAGTTTTTTTAGTGAATTATTTGTTTCTTGACGTTTTCATCAGAGAAAACGCACCAATGGTTAAACATTATTCAAACAAAGTAGCAGTGCTTTTCCTTGCCGCGATCCGGTAAAATCTGATTGGCTGACATTTATCGTATAACACAAGATAACATTGCTGTTGACAGGTACATGTAATCAACCGAGGGGCGGCAGGCGACTCGTACAGTAATTGTATCAGGCGTTCTTTTTCTCCCTCCCCCGTACAAAAGAAAAAGAACGCCTGATCGCAGGTTAACTGGAGTATGGCCGTCATGTTGGATTATTATTATTATTATTATTATTATTATTATTATTATTGTTATTATTATTACGATATAATTAATGGGACATTTCACATCGCATACATGGAAGGGCGGAGTACGGGCGTTAGTACGTATGTACGTACGACGTATGTACGGTGACCAAAACCAAATTTTGTAGCAGATGGGTTACCATATTTTCTTAATCATGGTGTTCCGCCGGAGCTCCGCTAATAAGTGAATTGACGTAAACTCCATTGCTGGATGATGCAAATTTATCGCGCCACGAAAAATGCCCATTTTCTGCTTTTAGTAGACGTTGCGACGGGCGCTGACCGAACGAAATATTTTATGGTTCGTAACTCCACTGAAAAACCGTTTTGGATTTGAACCAAATCTGCTTTTATTCTAACCTTGCTAAAGTCTTACACTATCAGAGTTTCAGGCAAAATTATTTTTGAGGCGAAATTGAGTGGGTGATTTTTACAGAGACAGCCTCTTAAAAACAATATTAAAGTCCTGCGTGTCGGGCTACTCCATCTTGCTACCCTTCGCATAAATTAAAATTTCATTTGCTTGTACTCTTATTGATGAGAAAAATTAACCAATCAGCGCGCGAGAATTTTGACAGTTATTGTGAAAAATGGTATACTTTTGAAAAACCTAATGAGGCACCTTTTAACCTCCTTTCTAAGAAGCACTGTCGAAATGAAACTTTCGTGCGTTGTCACTTCAACTGATTTTAAAGTCAACAAAATTGAGTTCTTGTCAAAATTAATCCAAGTGAGTAATGATCTTAATCTTATCTGCCTGATTACCTAGCTGCAGTTGCCTTCCAAAAATCCCATCTGCCTTTTCAGTTTTTTTGCGGTCAAGGACATTTTTGTCCCGTCGAATGAACAAGAAATCGGGTCAGGTGCAATTTGCCATTGCAATGATGATTATGATTATGATTATTTATAAACTAGTAGGATAAAAAAAAACTAGCACACCAAAACAAATCAAAAGCTAAGCGCTTGCCGGTGAATATAGGGGTTTAAATAAAGTAAAATATAAGCTTTAAACTGCAGCTTGAACTAATCTCAAAAATTTTCTTTTTAACCTATAAATTACGTTCACTTTTATAGCTTAAAATGAACCTCACTTAGTTCTTTGTTGAATATAGGGGTCTAAATAATGTAAAATATAAGTTTTAAACTGCAGCTTGAACTAATCTCAAAGGTTTATTTTTAACCTATAAATTAAGTTCACTTTTATAGCTTAAATGAACCTCACTTAGTTCTTTGTTTCGCGAACACTTGAATTTACAATTTTTCTTATCCTGAGGTCGCACACAAGCTTTAAAACAAAGACCGTTCATCGGAAAACACTTTTATAGACAAAAAATCTAGACAAAAAAAAAACTTGACCAGTCTACTGACGTGAGTTGCATCTCTCCTCTTCCTGCTGACGTAAATGAGTTGCATCCTTTCTACTCATACGTTAAGTGCCATCTTTGCGATATGTCTTTTACTTTGTCCAACACCAGTCACTCCAAATGAACGAATCAATTTAGCAAAAAGGAAAAAAAAGATGATCGCACTCACACGAAATGATTTCCTCCACCTAATCGAAACTTAAACAACTCACGCATTCAGGTCGCTTCGATACAAAGTCGCTCCGATTCAACCGCCTCGACTGAAACTTACAGTGTAAGTGATTTTACTAAATTATTTAAGTTCCCAAACTATTCGGTTGAGTTGCATATTAGCAAGTATAACGAAGAAGCAGAACTGACTTTGAGGCTAGAAATGATTCCATCAATGAAGTCAAATCTGAATGCTGCTCGGCACAAATGAACGCATGGCCCAAAGCACATTTTATCCCTAACTTTCAAGGTTACAAATATTTATCGGTCTGAAATGTGCAAAACACGATGAAAAGTCCCAAGTGTTAAGTTCTAGTAATTACCATATATACTGCTTAAGTCCAAATGATTTTCAAACAGACAAGGTTCTTGATACCTGAATCCACCAAGAAACTTAATAATTTTACGCGATTTTCAAAAAAAGATTTTGTGCCAAAAAATTCTTTCAAGCATTTATTATTCACATTCAGTCATCGAGGCGGTAATCTTGATGAGGCACAGAGGAACTAGCTGCTCCCTTGGTTTGGGCCTTTAGAACAGATTCTGCGCCTAGAAATCCGTTGACTGCCACTATCTGCTAAAATGAAACTGAGACTGAACTAAAAGCATTAATTTGAATTCTTGACTCAATAATCTTGGTCATCTTGATAAATTTCGGGCCGCTTCATAAACGCTTCCTTTACCGCGGAGACAACATTGAAATGTAAACTGTCATTAAATGAATGTACATTTCAGTTATCTGCAGTAGTGAAAGTTGTTTTCTTTTGTTTTTTACATTCCACTAAACAGCGGGTTTATGGCTAAGATTGTTGAAAAACCAAAAAGGAGAATAGAAGTCAAGTTACCAGGGATTTAGAGACCGTTTCTTTAGCAGTCTTGTCTTTCTGAAGCGGGCTCGCGAAGCAGGAAAAGTATAAAGACGAATTAACACGTAAGACAGCAACTATAATTACTGCCAGGCAGATGTTAACACAAGAGACAAGGAACACAAACAGAACAGATTAAGCTGCCACCGAGGCACTGTGTAAATAGCCTAGCTTTCACTGGTTTACAAATATATCAAAAGACATATTTAGGTTTAAATACAAGACAAATCCCAATGCTCATTGATCCACTGAAACCTTCCCATTAATAACAGGTCTCCTTCCCATTGATAACAGGTCTGATAAAACATGCAGTAGAACATAATTTTTTCTATTACCACTTTGAAGACTGAAACTAGACTTGAAACTTTCTTTTGGTTGGAAAATCGACACTTAGGCAACTTAATTCCAGATTGACTGGCTGAAGACTTTTCGGCAAAGCACTCGTCCCTTTTTTCGCGAATTTTTGCGAACGTTGTTTACAGAAAACTGCTTTACGCTGCCTTTGTCTGACTTAAGGTCGGCACACACGGAGGGACTAGTCCCTGCGACTAGTCCCCGCGACTAGTCCCGGGGACCAAGTCCCTTCGTGTGAACTACCCATTCAATTACAAAATCTAGTCGCAGGGACCAAAATTTGGTCCCTGCGACTTGTCCCACGAATTCAAACCATGTTTGAATTCGTGGGACAAGTCGCAGGGACTTGTCCCCTCAAATTATGCTGGTCCCTGCGTGTGAACTGTTCGTGGGACTAGTCCCTGCGACCAGTCCCTTTGTGTAAACTCTTCAGGGGACTAGTTGCAGGGACTAGTCGCAGGGACTAGTCCCCTCGTGTGTGCCGACCTTTACTATGGAGGCAACAGTCAAATGTCAACTCTCACTAATGTGCTTTTCAGTTGTCTGCAGTAGTCAAAGTTGTTTAGTTTTTTATTTTTTTTACGATGCAGCAAACAGTGGGTTTATGGTTAAACATGTGAACATGTGAATCTAAAAATTGTTGAAAAAAAAAAAAAAGAAGAATAGAAGTCAAGTTTCGCGGGATTTAGAGGCCGTTTCTTTAGTCTTGTCTTTCTGAAGCGGGCTCGCGAAGCAGGAAAAGCATAAAGACGATCTAACACATAAGACAGCAACTGTAATTACTGCCAGGCAGATGTTAACACAGGAGACAAGGAACACAAACAGAACAGATTAAACTGCCGATTTCCACCGGGGTACTGTGTAAATAGCCCAGATTTCATTAATTTACAAATATATCAACTGCAAACTAAAGTTTAAGATATATAGTAGGCTGGAAACGGGAAGTATACCACGTCACGTTATGATACTTTACAGCAAACCCGGGCACAAGTGATCATTGTCACGTTTTCTATGTTTTGTTTAATTGTTAAATCATAAAAGACAGGGATAAAAACTTAACAGTTTCACCAAATGTGGTGTGACATGTTATGATCTGTGAATTACTGAAGCGCGTTTAGTTTTGGTGTGTAGGGTGGGATTGTTTGCTTTTGTTTTAAGCATGGCTGACTTAGTCATAAAACAAAATGCGTGCTGGCGTCACCACGTTCGAATTCAGCTCGAACGAACCAGCAGCAGAACACGATAAGAACCATTAACAGGACTTTGATTAAACAAACATCACTGCAGCCTTTCATGACGTTTCAACAATAATGATAAACTGATCAGCCGGCTTCAACACTTTTAGTGAATGTTGAATCAGATGCCGTAATGTTTAATTCGCCTTAGCCTACAGTTTAGAAGTTAGTTTAAAACGTCCAAACTCGTAAAAGCATATTCTGAATCCTAAGGTTTGGTATGGACTGAAAACGTTAGCCAACTAGAACAGAAACAACTATGAGAATCATTTAGAGTTGGTGTCTGCCAAGTCATGATGCACGTGCCGGGAGGTTGGTCGGGAAGTATGGAGAGCACTAGGGAGCGTAAATACCCATGGAGCTGACGTCGGTAAGTCGCGAAGAAACGAACTATTCTGCTCGTTACACGTGACTCTGACACGTGACTCTGATATTCATTACTTTAGTTTTAATCATCGGATTGAAAAAATTTTGAACTATTTAAATGAATATAAACATCAATAAAGAAAACGGAATTAACAAGTTAGACCCACGCATCGCATGGTGGTCTGAATGTCAGCCGTTTCCGAAACAATTGGGGTTTTTTACTTGGCACTTCATGGCAAGCATAATTTGGCTCCCTGAGCGTCATAAGCTTTATTAGCTTCAAAAGCCTTTATTAGCATATGAAGAGTATCACAGCAACGACTTCCTCTGACTAAAGTAAAAACAGGTGAACACTGAAATTGTGGCTCAAAAATGGAAAAGCCCGAGTAGTAATTCTGTTTATAAGGTAAGCTTTAGTAAATTGATGCGGAGCCGTTCATGCAAATGCAAACTCAGTTATAAAACATGCAAAGGAACGTAACTTCTTACCACTTTGAAGACTGAAAGTAGACTTGAAACTTTCTTTTTGTTGGAAAATCGACATTTAGGCAACTTAATTCCAGATTGACTGGCCGGGAACTCTTCGTAAAAGCATTCGCCTCGTTTTTCTTGTCGGACTTGTAGCGCCCTTGTTATTGTGGTGCTAGCTCACCTTTGTCTTCCCAATGGACGACATATGGCAATTAGAAGACATATTTTGGAGGGCGTCCAATCACATCACTGTAATTTGTCTGACATACCACCCACCCTTGCCGGTAGTTTAGCTAAGGATGGATAAAGCTAAAGTTGTGATTATTTTCCCCTGCCATTATTTGATTTGATTTGATTATTATTATTTTCATGACAGGACATGCTTTTACGTTAAAATAGAACCAACAAGAGTTTCATAGTATAGGTGTACAGTGGATGCAGTAGATTTCCTTAATTTAAAATAAAAATAAATAAAGATATGATTTCGACAGCAGAAAATTTAATTATAGGCTAGACTATTGTGACAATCAATACTTCACCTGCGGAAATTTTGTTTCCTTTACTATTCACACTAAGGCCAAATAAGGAAGTTAATTTCAAAGCATATTTTCACCCTTATACTAATGAGAAGCCGTTTGAGGCCAATGAAAAATTAGAACATCATTATCAGTATATATTTTTTTAATTTTGCTGTATAATTAATGAGTAATATCCTTACACCCATTTTTAAGTAAGGAAATTCAGTTTGTCTCAAGCTTGAAACTTTGTGTTGATTTTCGTATTCATTTCAGGCGTCGTTAAGTCGGCAAAAATTTACCCCTGTTTATCAGCTTTAAGTTATAAATTGTGCCAGAGGTAAAACAACAAACCAAAGCAAACCATACAAGTCAGCATGACTCACCTAAGTTCCGACGGTACGTCAAGCAGAAATCTCTGAAACAAAAGGTAGAGTAATAGCTTGTTCTTCGAGATGGTAGAATTCGGTGTTAAATGAACATTTTACCAATGAAAAATACTACATATTCACAATTTTAAAACGATTTTCACAGAACAACGACAAAAAGCCCAGTAACACGATATGGCTGTCCTTTCAATGACTTCCGCTATGAATAGGAATCTTGATTACCACTTTTGCTTTAATTTAGGCGTTTATGAGGATTTCTGTTTAAGTCTTACAATAAATTCTATGGAATAACAAGGGAGTTCTTCCTTTGCAAACATGAATTTCAACTGACAAGGGAACTTGGATCATCAGGCCATTAAGGTGATATCTTAGTAGTCCAATATAGCCGTGTTTTATCATGAAACTTGATTTCAGCAATTAAAATGGCAAGGAAATTATTTGCAGTTGCAGCCTCTCGCCCTCCCCAGCACAAAAAAAAAAAAAGAAAGAAAAACAAAAGAAAAGAAAAGAAAGAAATATCCTAAAGATTTCAATTCCTGATGCAGTCAAATATAATCCGATTTAGTTCCTGATCAAACTGCTTGCTCTAATTACATGTGCATTTATCAAACGAAGAGGAAAGCAAGTCAGAGCACTTGAAAATATGAATGACCTCGAAAAGCCGTGATGGGCACCATTAGAGCATTTTAGAGCTTTAATATTCCGAAACTGAAAAAGGCTAAAAGAACAGGAAAAGATAATCGATTGGGAGGCAAAATTGTGATCAATGAATCTAAGTACTTTGGTCAATAAATTCAGGAAATTTCAGGCTGGAATACGCTCACAATTTAGTCTTTGAGGCAGCGATTCATTCATCGCTACGAAGAATTTGCTGAGTAGATTAAAAGTTAGTTCCAGGAGCTATTGAACAAATGTCTAAATGTAGGCGATAGTGTCGTCATAACTTATATAGCAGATGGGAATCTTGGCGATCATTAGCCATCGGCACTGTTTGCCATTAAAAAGGTGTACGCTGTTAGTTGTCTGGTTTGGTCATGTAACCTACCAAAATGTGGTTGCTCCAAGAAACTCTTTAAGGATGGTGCCTCCTATTGCTAGTGCGCATTCTGCGCACCACGCAAAAATCTTATCTTGCGCGATTACTCGCGCGATTTCCTCAGAAGATTGTTTGTTTTGATGGTTATGCGTGGGGATTAAGAGTCCAAACCTGTCGCTCGGCACTTTAATCTCCCTAACCATTCCAAACAACACATGTCGATCTCCGGCCTTTCCCTACATCAAGGTACCACGGAAAGCCGTAAAAATCTCGAGCAAAAACTGATCTTTCAAATTGGCACTCTTAATTCCCACGGTATCAACGAACGCTTTTCATTCAATTAATTTATTCCTGTTTTTCACGTTACCATGTTACCACCAAAGGCGTAGCTCCATTTTCTGTATATAAACCATACACAACCCACAATTCCTCGATTCGCTCCGACGAAGGGCTAACGCTCGAAACGTCAGCTAATCGAATCCCTGTACGGTGGTCAATTTACATTATCAACTCCGTTGATAAACCAAAATATCGCTGTATAAACTGATTCAAAGGAATTGCTTAAAAAAGTCATGTGCTACACAAATCGGTTTAATACACAACAAATCCGTTTCGATTTTATTCTTTTATTTTATTGCTGTTTTAACAGTAATAAAAAGAAATATGTTTTCATCGAACGTATGAAAAGCTTGAACTTAATTGGCCTGAATAACGGACTGCGAAAATCAGAAGCAAGGAATCACGAATACTGGCTCTCAAACTGCGTAGTTTTTATGCATTTCAAAACTCCTTCCAGAAAGATAATACAACCACAAGAAACAACTGCGAAAGTAATTGACAAAACTACAAAACGTGATCTTACGTACGTGTTTGTCTTCCACTTCGCCAGAGCCTAAAAGGGCAAGTTATACTGAAAAAAAAAAAAAATTGAAATTTACGCAAAATGCACATCTCAAAACGTCTTCAAATTTGCTCTTAGCATTCAAAGCCATCTTCATTGAAAAAATGTCCTCTAATTCCCGAAGAATCAAGAAAACTTTTTGTTCCAGCATGTGTCGCCATACCGGATATCCCAGCATGCCCAAGGAAAAGACATGCAAATATTTCACTTACTAGGGAGGGGGTAGAGCAAAAATTGTCTCAAGCCCCCAAAACATCGCCTTAAAAGTAGAAAATAACCAATTTAGCTCTAAAAAACGCATGGTGACCCCCACTTTAAACCTCACAAAACGAAAGTGGTAAGCCTACTCAACACATGGTGATTTTTTCGTAGTTCGCAAAATATATTTAGCCTGTGTTTTTGCTCAACTAAAAGGAAGCAGTCAGGGCCAAAAATGCCTCCAGTGCAATGATTTTGTAATAAATACCACATAAAAAGTAATTTTTATATCACCAGTTGTTATGTATTTCAAAGCTTGTGGTTTGTTGTTGCCTTGGTATATGTAAACAGGAATTCTAAGGAAATGTTCAGAGAAATATTTCTTCTTTTCTTTTTTGGGAAAAAAATACTAAGTCTCTATTTTTTGCAGCTTTGGACTTAATTATCTCTAAAAAATGCATGGTTACCCCCAATTTTCTTTTCAATTTTCGTTAGCCCTTACCAACATCTACATTTTAGCATAGTGATAATCCGCGAAAAAATATCTTCATATTAGGAGGCACCGTCCTTAAAAGCTTTTTCATTGAAAAACAAGGGCTTGTAGCATATTTTTGCATGCTAAAAGGGTCAGAAACTTTCCATAGCAACAATATGTAGTTAGGTTAGTCCCCCCTTAATCCCTGACAAGAACTAGATCGTCTGCTTTTGTTTAAGGGCAAGAAATAATACACTCAACCAATTTAGGCAATTGTCGGTTCAACTTTGAGCTGAGCAAAATATAGATTAATTGTAACTTTCTATTTGTACCAATGAACTGTATCTCTATCTGTACCAATCAGAATGAGAATGAGTGCAATATCTGGGTGACTCACAACCCCTCATCACATTGTCTTAACAATCAGCCGATATCAAATAAAGAATGATCCTCGCAGTTGTGAACGCATTTTATACAATTGCGAAAAGAAGCCTGAAAAAAATTCAGTACTTCAACGGGGTTTGAACCCGTGACCTCGCGATTACCGGTGCGATGCTCTAACCAACTGAGCTATGAAGCTATGAAGCCACTGAACCCACAAATGTCAGTGGCTTCATAGCTCAGTTGGTTAGAGCATCGCACCGGTAATCGCGAGGTCACGGGTTCAAACCCCGTTGAAGTCTTGAATTTTTCTTTCAGGCTTCTTTTCGCAATTGCATAAATTGCGTTCACAACTGCGAAGATCATTCTTCATTTGATTTCATTTCCGCAGTTCATATATGATTCATTTCATATATCATTCACAATCAGCCGATACTTGTTCCGATCGGTTCACACGCCAACCATGTCTCAAATCACCCTAATGACACGACGCACTAATACTTTCATCTTGATAAAATACAAAAAAACAAACAGGAAACGGATAATTCTCGTTCTATGTCTCGTTTTAGAACGATATTACACCTTTTGTTGGTCATTACCAGAAAATATACTTTTAAAAAAGCAGGTATCGAGTTCATTAACGTCAAAATACATTCATTTTAACGAATCGTCGTTCATTTTCATCAACATACATTAACACGTGCAGGCAACCATTTATATTATGGGGCAGTGAGTGAGTTTTTTGGTTCAATAAGGAGACTAAAATTCCAATAACAACTGCCGGTTTTCATACAAGAAATCAGGGTAGACTAAAACTTGAAGCAGGGGCGTAGCTACCTGTATGCACGGACGCACGTGCGTACCCCAAAAAGTCGAAAATAAAAAAATTAAATAAAAGAAACATCTAAAAAAATAAATGCAAAAGCAAATGAATGAAGATGACTTTTTTCAGTGAAAATGAAAAAATTGGTTCTATTCATTTGACTCCGATTGCTTCTTTGAAATGTTGATAAAACAACAGACGGTGTTTTACCACACGTCGGTTTCCGGAGAGAAGCGACGTGACTCATTGGCGGACCGAATGGTCCAAACAAGATCAGAAAGCAAGCGTAATGGTAAAGAGTGAACGCCTTGTGGTCACCTCATTTTACAGCGGAGCTCCGCGCGGAGCACCAAGGTTAAGAAAATATGGTATCCCATCTGCTCGAGAAAATTTGGTTATGGTCACCGTACGATCGACCGACAGTACGACCCACCGTACGTCCACCGCCCCCCCCCCCCCCCGTCACCCCTCCCCCATGTACGCCAAATGAGAAGTCACACTCGAGATAAACCTGTTCTTTTTTGCGCGTTTTAACAGGAAATCGTTGGAAAAACAAACAAAAAATACTGAAGACAATAAGACACGAAACCTATGATCTTTTAGTTGTATCGGCATTGTATTTTCTGAGCCGTAGCCGGACGAAAATTGTTACCGAGGCAATGCCGGTAAAAAGGTAAGAAAACACCTCTTCAAAATTTATGGCCTCTTACAGGAACCTCAAACAAATGCTTAACGCAACTGTGAAACTGGAGAGCCTGCTTTATATTTTCGTAAGACACACACAATAAATAAATACCATAAACTCGACGTTTTTACCGAGGCAAGTGCCTCGGTTCGCCTCGTGTTGGTTCCGGCCTGATTTTAAAAGCTTCATGTAATCGAAGGCAAAAGTTGAAACTCGAGGGGAACAAAGCAGATCAAATGCATGTGCAAGTCTCAAAATCTGATAGAAACTGTCAAAAACTAACGCACTTCACACTTCATTGAATCTTCGTCCTAAAACTGTAAACAACCCAAGTTTCGCCCTCTAACTTTGATTAATTCTCGAGTTTTTGTTTGTTTGTTTGTTTGTTTGAACCGGTAAGGATCAACGTTTGGAAATTTTTCCTGGCTGTGTACGTGTCTGCGAGGAAAAATTGTTTTTTAAAGCTTTAATTAGAGCTAATTAATTTGATTGAAGGCAGAAACTCAAGCTCGAGTGAAAAAAAAAGCCGATCAAATGCATGTGCACGTCTCAAAATCTGACATAAAGTTGTCACAAAGCTGTCAAAAAAGTAAAAAACCAGCGCCCTTCACTCGTCATTTGAAAAATAAAGTTTTAGAGCTCTTCGTCGAAAGCGGCCTGTAAACAACAATTAAGTTTCGCCGTCTATAGACATGTCGTCTTAATTTGTTTGAACCGGTAAGAATCAGCGTTTGGATGTTAAAAACAGCGAAATGGGTTGACTGGCTGGCTGGCTTTGATAAATTTTATAGGGGACGGATCTGCGAGAGAAATGCTCGTGTGGTTTGGCAAGCGCTTTCTTCGTTAACTGGATGATGTTTTGCCACTGAGAATCATTAATTGAAGAAGGTTCTTCGGGAGACATGGGAAGTAACAGTAAAACTAGCAAAGTACTTTAGCGTTTTGTGTTAGCCAAGGAAAGATTTTGTGGGAAATGGCGCTTTTTTTATTCAGCTCTGTCGCGTTCCGAGTGATTGCTGCCTGTGATTCCTGTTGACTGCTCTAAACGATCAGGTGCGGACCTCCTTTTTGTCTTTTCTACGGACGTTTATGTCAAAACTGATTAGCAATTTTTCTAGCTTAATACAAGATATTTTTGTTACTTGTCTAATTTCTCCACCTTCTCCAAGAATCTTCGAAGAAACATTATTCGTATTGTGCTTTGTTTTCTTGTAATTTTTGTTGTTCTGCTGTTTCTGAACCGCGGTCAATTCCTGTTGACTGCTCTAAACGATCAGTTTATACCCTTTATTGTCATTTCTACGGAGATTTATGTCAAATTAATACCGATTTTTCTAGCTTAATCAGTACAAGCTATTTTTATTACTAGCTAGTCTTGTTAAATTTCTCCACCTTCTCCTTCTTCGAACAAACATTCGCATCGTACTTTGTTGCTTGCATTGTTTTGCTTTTAATCCGCTTTGAATTCCCTTACGCTTTCATCTGAAAGTAGTTTGAACTCAAGAATTTCTGTCTTATTTTTTGCAAACGTTTACTATCGAAAACTCTTCGTTTTCCCTGCTGCTTCTCAATTGTTTTGGACACAAATTAAACTGACCCAAGGAAAGCCATGCGAAGTTGCTCGGTGACAGTGTGCAGCTCCGATTTTAGGCTTGGCCTGGCTATCACCATAGGGGATTGCTCTTTTGCAATGTGACGGATGTAGACTAGAGAATGGCAACATCTTAGATGGTGCTAGCAATTCTTTCAGGTTTTTAGTTCGACGGTAAGCAGGGAAAACAGATTTGGCCGGAAAAATTTCCATGACGCGAGGAGATGAGCGTAATAAATGAAAATGCCTCCTAATGATGGTTTGAATGTCCAGCAGAATAGGATTATAATCAAACACTAGAGGAAAAACTTTTTTGTTAGCCTTAACCTTTTTGTTAAGCAATTCAGATCTGGGAATATTGAGGGCCTTATCAAACTGTTTGTCAACTAAATCTCATCTTAGGGATGGGATAATTGTTACCGACATTACTCCAAACCCACTGATAGCCACCTTTACTTGAAATTCTCTGGTTCACATCCGTCACATTAGAGAGATTAAGATTGAGGTTTTTCGGCATTTCCCGCGAACCGCGAACGTCAAGAAGTCACGTGACCAGTGCCTTGCCGTCAGGTTTGCGGTTTGAGGTTCAGGTTTGTACGGCTAGACCACGCTCTAGAGGTAAGTGATTTACCGCAAGGATTTTTGCACCCTAAAACATTACAATCCCACTTTTGAGAGGAAATACTACTTCTTAGAACTCTTTCGCCTATTAATTATCGACTTCTTTTTCCTAGAAACGCAATTTTTAAGACGATTTCTCAGCTAAAATAGAAGTGAACGAATGAATGAAAACAAACATGGCGACCGGCTATTTGTTACCCGCGAATCTTAAGTCCCGAATACGGGTAGACAGCTAACGTGAAATCGCTACCCGCAAACCCCCGTTTGCCGTTTGCGGTAAGATGGCCAATTGTCGATCTTAAGGTCTCTATTGCAAAAGAGCAATCCCCTATGGTGTAGCTTTGAGAATTAAGCGCAATTGTTCCAACGATGACTCTTGCAAAATAGGTGTGAAGAATACAAAGGATACTTGAAGTCGCAAAATTACCCTGGAGATTTAGTTGACAAACAGTTTGATAAGGCCCTCAAAATTCCCAGATCTGAATTGCTTAACAAAAGATTAAGGCTAACAAAAAAGTTTTTCCTCTAGTGTTTGATTATAATCCTATTCTGCCGGACATTCAAACCATCATTAGGAGGCATTTTCATTTATTACGCTCATCTCCTCGCGTCACGGAAATTTTTCCAGCCAAATCTGTTTTCCCTGCTTACCGTCGAGCTAAAAACTTGAAAGAATTGCTAGCACCATCTAAAATTCGACCAAGCTCTGCTGCAAGTCCAAAATTTGGAGAGGGCGAATGTTTTCAGTGTGACAAAATAAGGTGTGACTTGTGTCATAATTTCTTACTTCAAGCTCCTAAATTCCAAAGCTTGGCCACAGGTAAACAATATCCCATCCGACAAAAAGTTTTTAGTTCGTCCAAAAATGTGATTTACTTAGCTACCTGCTGTAAATGTAACATGCAATATACTGGTTCGACATCGACTGAATTCAAAATTATATTTCGCAACCACAAATCAAGTATGCTTAAGAACAGAAGAACATGTGAATTGGCGGTCCACTTTAATAGCTCCCAACATGAATTTTCTGGTATGAATTTTATTATCATCGAACAAATTAATTCTTTTCAAACCACTGCACATTTAGACCAATTACTGCTTACCAGAGAAGCATATTGGATGACACAATTATTCACGCTTAACCCACGTGGCCTTAACAAGAGGCGTGAATTTCGCTCAGAAAATCGCATTAATTACAACAAATGACTTGCCATTTCACATGTTCTTGCTTTGTAAATGAATTGCTTCTTGTTCAGTTCCTTTTGTATTCCTTATTTAATTTGTTCTAAATAGTTTCAGAGGTTATGTAATTGCTTTTGCGTTCAAGGGCTCCATTGGGGGATTCTGTTATTTTTGTTTGAATTTTGCCATTCAGGGGCCCTCAGTAGGGAACTTATTACATTGTTTAAGGGCCCTGCCTTGGGAATTTTTTATGACACTAATCACGATTGTTCAGAGGCCCCTTGCGTGGAATTTGTTACGTTGAATCGGTTACATAGCTTCTGTCACTCACCTTTTCTGTATTTGTTAATCACCTGACTTGTATAAGCTAGGACCTCAGACTAGCACAACCATTGTAAATAGTTTTTAGTTCTTAGTTTTTATACTTTTTAATCTGAAGAAGGCTGAACAGCCGAAACGTTATTACATATATATATATATATATATATATATATGCTGACAAAGGAGGGGCAGTCGTAGTTATGGACCGCACATACTACGCCGATAAAATACTCGAAATGCTGAATGACTCACAAAAATATGAGGAAATTACCGCTAACAAGGACAAAAATGTTCTGAAACTTATAAAGGAGTTAGCAGGTAATCACAGTCACAGCCTTACGGAGAAAGAAGTGAACTACCTCTGCCACTTCGGTTTTAAAACCAGTAGTTTCTACGGCCTTCCAAAGATACTTAAAAGCAAGATCATTTCAGGAAGCTAAAGTCCAAAAGAAACCATACATCAGAGTTCTTAGACCAGCATACATCAGCAGTTCTTAGACATCCTTATCAAGCCGTTTACTTTACATGTCCAAAGTTATCGGAGGGACACTATCGATTTCCTCAATTATTTACCAAAGACAGTACCTGAAAGTACAATATTAGTCTCCTTTGACGTGACCAGCTTGTACACAAACATTAGCCACGAACTCGGCAGAAGGGCCATGGAATACTGGATCAGTAAACGCACAGGGAGCCTTAACTCACGTTTCAGCAAAGAATTTATCATCGATTCAATTCTTTTAATATTGACGAACAATACTTTTACCTTTGATGACAGACTATTGGTACTGCAATGGGAACAAAAATGGCTCCCAGTTATGCAACCCTTGTTCTCGGATATTTGGAGAACGAATTATACAGCCAGGTCTCTAATAAAATGGGAGAAGAAATTAGCCATTATGTTTACACAAACTGGATCAATGGAATACTGGATCAATAAACGCCCAGGGAGCCTTAACTCACGTTTCAGCAAAGAATTTATCATCGATTCAATTCTTTTAATATTGACGAACAATACTTTTACCTTTGATGATAGACTATTGGTACTGCAATGGGAACAAAAATGGCTCCCAGTTATGCAACCCTTGTTCTCGGATATTTGGAGAACGAATTATACAGCCAGGTCTCTAATAAAATGGGAGAAGAAATTAGCCATTATGTTTACACAAACTGGAGAAGGTTCTTGGATGACTGTTACATAAACTGGCCTTATGGTGAGGATAAATTGAAGGAGCTTCACGATATTCTAAACAGCCTAGATGGCAGCATTCAACTTACTGCTGAAACTAGCTGCAAAGAACCATTCCGTTCCTTGATGTGATGATAGGAAAAGACAATACTCACCTAACAACCGATATTTATTATAAACCGACGGATTCATTCCAATACCTCCCATATACATCCAGCCATCCAAGACACACTAAAAATAACGTACCATACAACCTGGCTCGGAGAATAGAGAACCAGGACATAAGGAAACGGCGCCTTCACGATCTCAAACAAATCCTTCTGAGGAAACAATACCCAGCTGAGATCATTAATTACGGTATAAACAAGGCCCTCACCAAAACAACGGAAGAGCTACTTAAGAAGTGTGAGAGAACAAGCTACCGAAAATAACCTCCTCTGTCTGGTAACAACTTACAATCCCAACAATCCGCAAGTATTTCAGCTGGTCAGGAAAACACTCCTCATTAAAATCCATTATGAGCAAGACTAAAGTAATTCACAATCAGCGACAACCCAGAAACCTCAAACGGATGCTAACAAACTCCTATTTCTCCGGGCAGAAGGACACTAGTCCGGAAGTTAAAATTTGTGAAACAACACGTTGCGGAACATGCCCCTATTTGAAACAGGGTAAAGAATTCACCTTCTCCGCCACGAATGAAAAATTTCGGATAAGGCACTCGATGAGCTGGCACCTCAACGAACTTGTTTTACGTAATAACATGTGCAGGATGTGGACATAATTATATAGGAGAAACGGGTGATGTCCTGAGAAATAGAGTGACAGTTCATAAACAGCAAATTAGAGACCAGCACACACGTATGCTAGGAGTCAGCAAGCATATTGATGAATGTGCTGCGGGATTGACACCTCAGTTCACTATCTTTCCGTTTTATAAGTTTCTCAGCCCCTCAGAGGGCATGAGAAAGAACAAAGAGAGGTTTTTTATTTTGAAGTATAAACCCGTTCTTAAAGATTTGAAATTACTGTTTATTACGTAAAATTTTACTATGATTTGAAATTTAACTCCAAAAGTGGAGTTAAAATTGTAGGTTAAAAATAATCCCTTTTGGGGGAGGGGGGGGGGGGGTATTTTAACTCTTTTTTTAACTCCTATTTAAGGGTTATAATGACTCCAGTGTGGGAGTCACTTTAACTCTGTAAAAGGAGTTATTTAAACTCCATAAGGGAGTTACTGTAACTCCAAAGGTGGAGTTAAAATATTCGGTTAAATATAACTCCTTTTTGGGGGTCATTTTAACTCCTATTTTTAACTCCAATTCTGGAGTTGTATTAGCTACAACAAGGGAGTCATTTTAACTCTGCCCCATAAAAGAGTAGAGTTATTTCAACTCCATAATCAGGGTTATAGTCACTCTGGCATTAGAGGTAAAGTAACTCCGGCACAGTCACCCCATGTAGTTTTAACATGAAAACAACAGATCACACAAATTGACTGTAATATGTTTAATTCAATCGGATTTCATTTTCTTATCTGAACACCAGTTTCGTACATACTTTGTACTAACATTGACATTTAAAATGTAAATTTCTAATATGATTATATTGATAAATAAAGAATGTAAAAGTATGCATAATTAAAAACACTTAAACATGACAATCTTTCCAGGTATGAAAGTCAAATTTGAAGAACATTTGAATTTAAACGAGAATACAACAAAATTCAATCTGTTTGTTTGAACACAACTTCTATCTTTTCTTTAAAAAATATAACTGGCTTATAATTTAATTTTCATAAGGTTTTATCAGGAACAGGATATACATGGTATGTGCACATTAGAAACATTTTAAACTTTTGATTTTGGCTTAAGCCTTAACGGGACACTATCACATAAGCACATTTGCCAGTTACTCAAATTTAAACTTGAAAAATACAGATTGATGTGCCAAATTTAAAATGGCATGGACAAGTGGCAATGGTTATAGTTAAAAGTGCAGAAACTCTGGGCCAAAAATGAATATTTGATTCCTTTAAAAGAGAGGGAAAAAGAATTGTCAAATGTTTTGACGTCAACCCATGACAGTGGCCCCTTAAAGAAACATTGAAATTATGAGAGGGCAGAGATGAACTTGTTCACTGCCACTCTCTTTGTTGCTTCTTGGCATCTGTGTTAAGGTTTGGCTTCACAAAATAGAAATACATTGCCATACTTGGCGGGGTATAATATTTAAATATTTAACAAACCACAAGAAGCCCCACTACAACGGTCCTCCCTTAGTGTTGTGAGTCAACTACTAATAATGGCTGTTTGGGAGACTGCACTGTCAGAGTCACCGGTACACAGATGTTATGATGCAAACAAACAAAACTGCCATGTCCATTTCAGGCAAAAAAAGGCAACTCAAATATATAATCTGCTTGAAGTTATGATCACCCATGATTATTATTTTAGAGGAAACATTTACTATTATCTTAAATTGTTGCCTAAG
This sequence comes from Pachyseris speciosa, assembly GCA_016490735.1. NCBI lineage: Eukaryota > Metazoa > Cnidaria > Anthozoa > Scleractinia > Pachyseridae > Pachyseris > Pachyseris speciosa. The sequence goes on along the minus strand of JAEMWC010001153.1, from coordinate 26,204 downwards.
AACTGATCAAACTCAGCCAACATCTTAAAAGAAAGGAAATATACACATTTAATAATACGAGCTTCAGCCTCATATCAAAAAGACTACAACTTGTAGTTTGGTCTGTGTGATATGAATAAAGTTGCATGAGAGTACAAGTACATCTTGAATGTGATGTGCTACATAAAAGACACCCAGTCAAATGCCCAAATATATAAATAAATCTCACACAGCCAAATGGCCCTGAATAATAATAACAATAACAAAAGCAACAGCAACAACATTGCAATTAATTCACTTGTGGTTGTGTTTAACAGGGTTTACTGTCAAACTTTAGCAACATCCAAATAAAAATATTTCATTTCCTGCATCCTGAGAAATATTTCCTGCGCAGCAAGAAACAAGGTGTACAACATTTTCCTTCATAAATAATTATTCTTTGGAACAAATAGCCATGTTTGCCATCTAATTAATAAGCACAGCATTTGTAGTTGAATTATGAAAGGTTCATTTCTTTGCCATTTTGGATTTGTGGCAGAGACTTTCTTCAAATTAAGATGTATGCTTATGCCTTGTACATGATCATGTAGCCATGCCACTGTCTCAAAACGTACCTCGTCATTTATAAGATTATCAAAGGACTCTTAAGGTGCTTACCATTTGTCAGAAAAATCCGGAGGGAATGACCGTTGAATAATGGTAAGCCATTTTCCGAATTTACCGGCCAACCGGATGAGATTGGCGCTTACAATTTACTTCAAGGCGTTCGGTCATGCGCACTCACTCGTTCTGGGGCAAAAGGACCTGGAAAGGGAACGATTCGATCAAATGGTAAGCAATTTTCCAAAATTCCGTTCCAAACGGAAAAAGAGGACTACCTCTGGAGGTTGTCCACAATTTCCGAAAAGATTTTCCGGAAAATTACCTTACCATTTGACTTCAAACCGAAATTTCCGGATTTTTCTGACAAATCGTAAGCACCCTTGCGTAACTGCAGAATGTATTAAGAAATCTTGCTAACTCTTCATCCATGGTAATCTAAGACAAATAACACAAATAACAAGTTTATTTTCCTCGCGTTAGCAATGCAACACTTTGATAAGTTGATAGACATTTACATACCGTTAGATGAAAACTTTTGAAATCAATTGTTCATTTCTTGTTCGGACGCCATACTAATTCAATGAAACTTCAAACTATTTAGTTAAGTTGAGACTGAATAATCTTCTTTTGAACGGATGGAGATGGATTACAACGTGAACGCTCCGAAGTTCTGTGCTTGTATTTTGCTACAAAACGCACTGAATAACGTGTTGTGGTTTGCAGTTTCTGCGAAAATTCACTTGAATTAATATATTTCTCTTGGTCTTCGATCGAGGAGCACTGAATGAAGGCATTTAATCGTGATTTTCGGAAAGGTTTACGGGAGCAAAATCACAACCGTTAAGCTAACACGTTTATACGTGCAGCATTCACCACCGCCTCCTTTGTCAGTATTCTTATAAATAAACTGTTAAAGCGAGACAAATCGACTAAAAAGAAACACAAGTCTCTAAAACAATTATCTGATAGAGTTTCTTTCGTACTTAAAGATCCAAAAATGAAGATAAATTCCCGTCGATTCAATACAATTTGGGCGCAAACCTTTGAACGCGAGATCGCTCACGTGTTACATCAAGTGTTCTAATAATTTTCTTGTAGGGTAGGGAGCGTGACCAGTGATAAGAGAGTGACCTTTTGTGATTACATTATACTGCTAATATTCCATCCATGTATCCTTCGATCCGTGGGATTATTTTTCTCGAACTTTCCATTTTTCTCAAACCTGTATTCCCCAGATACAAGGGAAGGGAATTCGAAGGAAAGCTTCAGAAGCTTACAGGGGTCGGGAGGGAAGAGATCAACAGCATGACCTTTGGGAAGCCGCTTTTTCCACCAAAAACGACGCATTACAAAAGCTCTCGCTTCAACGAGCCAATCGTGAATTGCAAAAGGGGACAGATATGGTATACCGCTGCAACGCTTTCGTCATGCGAGTAGTCCTAGGTTTCATGTTCTTTATCCCACGAGCCTTTGAACAGAGTTGAAAATAACAACAGTACAGTAATGACTCTGTTTAGTTTCCTTATCCCAGCTGCTATAAATACATTAATGACTCTAAACGAGCAGTTATATCCACTCCCTTTGCAGAAGTAAAGTAAATGTATGGAAATTTGAACCCACGTTCCCCCGTATACTAGTCGGGTGTGATGACCACTACACCATTAGGACAACCATGCTGGCAACACGGCAATCGAAGATGTGATTTACGTGATCGAAGACGTCGTATCCCGGGAAATTTCTTATGTACGTACAGTGGGACGTTACCTTCCTTTGTAAATGGATAGTGTTTGCCAGTTTGCAAGTCAAGCGTGACGTCTAGGAAATTCTTCTATATTATTTAGTTCCTCTTTGTTGAGCACTCTGATAGTGTCATCATCTTTTGCCATGGAGAAGGTCAATTTGGGCTATTCAATGCAAAATGCAACGACCAAAACATCATTTACCAAGCTGAGGTCACGACATCAACCTCAAGACAGACATGCATTGGACTTTGTGACACAACTTTCAAGTTAAGATACAGAAACCATGTATGCTCATTTAGGAACGAGCGGTATAAACAATCAACCGAGTTAATAAAATATATTTGGAACCTAAAGGATAAGAATATTATCTACAACATCAAATGGCGTAAGCTAAAACAGGACCGGTCATATTGAAATGTAAACAAGCGTTGTAATTTGTGTTTATGGGAAAAATACTTTATAATAGGTAAACCCGAAATGTCAACACTAAAATATAGAAGCGAACTGGTATCTACGTGTAGACATTCCAAGAAATTCTTCTTAAAGACAGTGCTCGCTTAGATTAACCAATCATATCCGTCTACGTGTCACGCCGCTAGGCATTGTTCTGTATTTTCAAATTTTGTGTATATTCTTATGTATCCGTTATTTTTGGCAGTTGCCTGATGATTGCTTCGCAAGAAGCATGAAACTTTGAGTAGCAATAAATCTCTTCGACCAAATTATCTAACTCTGAAAATATACATATTGCTCTAGTTTATCTATTGAGCACTTTAATAGCTGATGAAGGCTTCAATTCATTACCTTTCTATATGATATATATATATATATATATATATATATATATACATACATATACATATACATATACATATACATATACATACATATATATATACATGTATATATAGACAAGGTTAATGTATGTATGTATGTATGTATGTATGTGTGTGTTCACCTCTGCACACTTTTGGGGACAGACATATAGAAACACACCAGCACTGTGGGGTCTGTTCAGAATATGGGGACATTTTTGAGTCCCCAGAAAAAAGACCCCAGTAGTCGGCGATTATTTGCCTCTAGACCGGTCTAATGGGGACTTTTGTCAAGTCCCCATTACTGGGTTTGTAGAATACACTTGCAAGTCCACACAAGTAGGGGAAAATGTTTCCTTTGAGAAAAAAAGTTTTCTGCTATTAGCAGTAGATTAGTTACTATACCTTAAAGCTAATAATTGCCAAGATTAAAGGATGGGAACATTTGTCCGAGATTACACTCCTGATTTTTATACACACCTTTTACACACTTCACACTCTATAGAAGTCAATTATTCGTCAAATTGTTTAGAAGTCAGAACTTAATAAAAGAACTAAGTTTTGAGACTGACTGCCCGGCGAAATAAACTTCAACAGCATTCCTTTAATTTCCATTTTTTTGACCAAACTTTCATTATGCACCAGAAAAAAGGTTTATTTTAAATACTTTATTGTAACAAAAAAAAGTTACGAAAAATGCGTGGTTGGTATTTTATGTATGGACCTCTAGACTACTCCTCAATAATTTCTTTGAGCTTCCTGATTTCTCCTGCATTCACTGTTTAGTCATGCCACTATAGAAGACAATTTGTTTAGTAAATTATTTCTCTATATATGAACTCTATATACACACTCTGTGTGTTGTGTGGACCCAGTTGTGGGGAATCTTCCATACCCCAACTTGTGGGACATCGTATGCCCATCAACTTGTGGGACAACATTTTTTGAGGGTCAGTGAATTTGACATACGGGCCGTATGGGCGAGTTACCGGTCCATGGATTACGTCTCATTAAGTGGACTTGGAATATGACTTACGGGCCGTATGGAGGAATTGACGGTCCGTGTATTGCATCTCATTAAAGAGGCTTAGAATATTTTCACCGCCTCTTCACTGGGGTAGATGGCTGTACGGTCGTAAAAGTTCGCTTGGTCAGTAAATTTGACAGAGCCGTACGGATGTATTAATGGCCAGTTAATTGCTAGTATATCAGTACGTTTCGTACATAGCGCAGTAGCGCGGTTTGTAGTGTAAGGAAACAAGCCATGGTACTGAGGACTACGTATCCCAGTAACCAAGCTAACACAGGCATGCATGTGCCTATAGTTCTTTAATGGTTTGAGCTTAAAATATGCACTTTGATGAAATGGGGTGTGTGGTGTAGCCAGTATAGTATTTACGTGAGAGAAGCCATCTACCGCGACAATCGAAACAGTGCCATTGCAAATGCATGGCAACTAAGCCTCGCACTATGGCCTACGAATCTATGGATTAACAATCCGAGCAATGAAACCAATACAAGCATGACTATCCCACGTTCTTTAAACGTATGACCGCAAAATATGCCCTTTCGACGAAACGCAATTTACTGTGTACTGCCGGTACAGTATCTACGTGAAAGGCGAAGGAAACACTTCACTTGCAGCCGAAACAAACAATGACAATACAAACATGACCATACATACATGGTCTCGTTTTCAATGATGGGACCAGGCACAGGAAAATTACTAACCCGCACAACTGCCAAGGGACTGAGGAAATTGGTTCATTATATCGAAAACCTCGCTTCAACGAATTTGAGGAAAAAAAACTTGAATTTTCGTTATATCGATTTATAGGTAATAATAGTTTCGCTGCGGTTTTGGCGTTGCACTTCCCAGAATTTCGGGATCTCAACGATTTTAAATAACATTGGTGCTTTTAAGTCCGTATGAATTTGTTCACTCAACCCGCTTGTTACAGTATTAAAAGATTTTCATCGCGGTTAGTCTGTTCTGCATTCATCTTTTGTGCGTGTTGACCTTAATGCGTTATATCGGGAAGATTCCGCATTGTGTTCGTTATACGACGAGAATTTCGTTATATCGAGGTTCTGTTTCATTCATTTTACTGTAACTTGACTAACTTTGGACGGGCTGAAGAATATTTAATAACTGTCCAGCGAAATCGCGCAGAATATCGCCTGAAACTTAGCCGACGAGGACGTAGGCCGAATTGGCTAAAATCAGGCGATATTACACAAGATTGAGCAGGCAGGATAATTGTTCTATCATTCAACACATTAATGACAAGGCACAATTTTCTCCGTGGCACACAGAATTACGTATATCGCAGGATCTCTGTTGAGTATGCACGACAAATATTGAGCGTGCTATACACTTTATTCCAAAATGGCGGCGAATTTATTATTCTTTTGTTTGCACGTTAGTTAGCCCTCTTTGCCTCATTTTCGCTTCAAAATACTTTTGTATTTTATACATGATGACTTGGCAAATAGGGCTAGTGAACCTGCAAACAAAAGAATAATAAATTCGCCGCCATTTTGGAATAAGGTGTATGATCATATTTGGACATTGTTAAGATGTGTTAAATAACGTTCGTTACACAGAGTTCGTTATATAGAGCTTCGTTAAACAGTAACATAAAGGTTCCACTGTACACGGTTAAGCGAGCACTGAAATGAACTGAGGTCTGAACACGGAAGTAAGCATAAGCGCGACTTTCAGCCTAAACAAACAATGACAGGACAATGCAAAGATAACAATAATAAGTTAAATTACAGTAAGGAAAGTGTTTTTTTCCAGTTGATTGCCACTGCTTTCTATATTTTGTATGTTCTTCTAGCTGTTTTTCTCTTTTATCAGTTGCAGACACGTTAGCGCTTGTGTTACACTAGCTGTGTTTTCTTGACCTTCTCACGAGACTCCAGTGGCATAGTTGTAGAGTATCCAATCTATAATCGAAAAGCCACAGGTATGACTTCACGTTTTTTAGTGACAAAAGATCAAAATTCCAGTCCCAACAATTCCTTTGTTAGAGCCGACGCTACTTGCGGTAAAGAATGAAACTATTCTATTTTGAAACTACTCCCGTTCAATTGCCTTCCACCACATTGTACTTTACGGATTGTTTCGGTGGCTAAAACAACTAAATGAGGAACGAAAAATAAGCAATTGACTGTCAGCTAAGTTAGACGATCTTTTCACAAACTGAAAGACGTTTTATCTTGATAGTTTTACTACTTTAAATCTTTTACTTGTTACTGCATTGCAATGGGAGAGCGTCACCTTGTAGCGAAATTTGTCGCCAGTGGTTACGCAGCTTTCATTATATTTTGAATCTGAAAAAAATTCTTGTTTTTGTTTTAAAATTTGTTGACACGAATCTCAATCAACGGGGACGAACGCCTAAAAAGCGCGGTTTATTTTGGAAGAAAGAAGATTGTGCTAATTCCTAAAAGTCTGCATCACAACTTAAATGATACCAACTGACACAGAACAGTAATCTTTATCCGTTTATCGGGGTTTACTTATGGTTAACCTCTTTGATTCTTCAATGAACAAACGATTAGTTCTCATTTTAATGGCAAACTAAAGAATTTAAATAAAAGAAACCTCAATTTGTATTTCTCAACATATTGTTACCTTGACCAACATCTCTCACAGCTTGTCATGGGTACCCCTAAAATAAGGTTTATAAGAGACTTCATGTGAAACGAATGTGAGATCGTCATCAACATCGAAAATACCATATAAAACCATCCTGCATGGCATTCAATGGACCCTTGAATCTGAATATAAAAAGGGTTGAGTTATTTATTTACAGCATGTGCTATTGCATAAGCCAAAGTTGCAATCCAATGCAAATTAATCATGTTCAGTATCTAAGAAGCTCAGTACCATAAATAAAGAAGGTATGGAAACAAAGTACATCATTGGGCGCTGCTGTGCCAGACGAACTGTTAATAGCATGATCAATGCTTGACTTCACCTTCAAGACAGAACATGATTTGCTATTACTGATAATCGATGAGTATACGGGCATCCTGTTTCTGATACATTCAAGATGCTCAATACAATTTTTGGAACAACGAAGCATTTCAATAAGGCATCTCACTTTTGTTTTCGTACCCGTCATTCGTAGATCACGTGACAGACCACACCCAGTTTTAAAAAAGTCACAATAATTTAGAAAATGTAGTCCCAGTCATTTCCCTTCTATCGATGACTTTTGACAAAAGGTTTAGGGCACTAAATTGGGTTTTTGAAATGCCATTAATTTTTGTAAATATAGCGTTTGGGACTAGAGAAAAACAGTAAATGGTTACTTGACATTAAACGTTTTCATAAAACTCCGTTTGATTTCATGTACTTCGCTGCAGTTTTATCACCTAGACAAAGTGCGCAGCTTATCATGCATAAATGAGATTGTGGTCGATTATGTAACCGGGGCAACGACATCAGATCATCACAAAATTATGTGTATTTCCTTGAGAGATGATGTTTAGCCAAGTTATTTGAAATAAAAAGCGCGAAACGTTAACATTAAAGTAAAAAATATATATATTTGGTGAGGAGCCATTCCTTAATTCCCGTAAACTGCCACACACGTGAACGGAGGTTGGTCTTGAGTCACTCGTGGAGGTGGTAAGTCTGCCATCTTTTATTCACCAATAGGAACGCGTCGCCTTTTGCAAGAAAAAAACGACGATAAAACTGTTCTTACTGCAGAGTTGACACGAATTTACCAAAACCTTTCGCGCAGTAGGGCCAAGACGTACTCTCTGAGGAGTGACCACTTTTCTCGTGAAAACGGTTTACTGGAAGGCGAGCGAGATGAGAATCTGGCAATCACGATGTGATGTTTAGAGACATCAGGCAACGTTTCTCTGCCCAAACGTCCACCTTGGCCTTGGACTAGAGGTGGATCCAACTTCGCAAGAGCACATAATTTTTTTTAATTTCCTCTGTGAATGACATTTTCTGGTTAATCTCTTTTTCCGCATTCTCCAATTCTTTGAGGGTCAGCTACATGTGGGCTCTTCGGAAATACTCTGGACCTCTTGTCTTAACTTACTCTTTCCCACAAGTAATCTTCTTTGAGAGCGGAGGGACAGGGAGAAAACATCAGCTGCTTAAATGAGGACGAGGATCGTTCTACAACAACAACGAAGCTAGCATAGGTCTCACTGAATTTAACAGAAAACGACAACGGCTCATGGTTAACTTAGAGATCATCAGCTAACTCTGCTGTGCTTCGAGAAAAAATCATCCACTCGGACTCTGCAATTGTTCCTCTTGATTCGTCGTCAGCGCGATTAGATTTGGTATCTATGTATTCCTCTGTGAAGGACTGGAATCGTCTCTAATCAAAGCAACACGTTTGGCAACGTAAGTATGAAAACGCTTTGATTCGTTCTCATTATATAGCGTACCACAGTCATGTTATCCATCCAGAAAGTGGTTGTGTCATTCCTTCTTCAGCATTTCGTTCAAGCGAATAGACACTGTGGCTACTGCTAAACTCCGGTCTGGGAATAGTCTGGGGTGAGACGAGACCGATCAGAGAAGAGCAATGAATGTGGCCATCTGAGTTGACTAAGCGAAGATAAGAAACTGCTCCCTATATACAGACTGGGGGGAAAACGTCGCACAAGTAGTGAATCTGACGGGTACAGTTCTTCCAAAGTCGGGGAGTTGAACACATCTGTCGACTGAGAACTCAGAAAGTTTTGGTAATCTATTTACCCAGGCACACCAACTGGAAAGGTACCTGCTAGGGGTGTCATCATCCCAACCGGGGACCTGCAGGAGTAGTTTCACGTGCAACATAAAAGGTACTGCCGCTTAGATCAAATCACAGATCGAACTGACGATTAGGCGTTATTGGGGGCGCTCAGGCGGGTTAATTCCTGTTTGTATGTGCAGGCTACCTAACAACAAACAGTAAACCGCGCCTGGTACAGGGTCGCTCCTTCACGCTAATTTCAAAGCCAAATGTATCAGTCTTGACGAGCCACAATGCGCCCAAGGCTCCCTTGGAACATACTTCGGTTTTCGACCGGTCGGACCATTAATAGCCCAGCCAAATGTTACTCTCGTCGCTTATGGACCTCCATCAGCAGCAGGGATAACTTCTTTGGGCTGGAGGGCTTCAGGAACGTTGGCTCCAATTAACAATTCCACGTGGGAGTCGAGTTTTGACAGCTGGACATAACCTAGTAAATGCGGCCATCATTCTACATCTTCTTGGTCTGGGATTTCATCCTTGGCAACTGGCATTATAGAGGATTGCCATCAAACACAGGGACGTGTATTCTGGGCAGTGCGTTTCTTTGCCGCTGTTTGACAGATGTTTCCATTACTGGGTTTTGCTGGACAAGTATTTGATAAGGTTGATCATGAGTTCGGATTTGACAGAGACCTGGCCTGAACTGGTTGCAGTATTTCCTTGGTCGTGTACCTTTCTTTCATTTCTTTCACAGCGTTGGACTCGAAAACAGCGAGTGAAGTACGAAGGTGAGTTTAGTCCTGTAGATCGCCTGGGACAAAACATTTCGAATCTTCCTTGGCGTGAGCGTCCCCTCTTGCCACAACTTTTTGATCTTCAACTTCAAGTCGTCCCGCATTAATTGCAGCTCGCATTGATTTCTTTTAAGACAAAGCTCCGTCTCGTGAAGTCGCTGACGGCTAATTTAATGCAAGGGCTTCGGCCTGAATTTCCGCGATTTTAGTGCTTCTTTGACTGGGGCTGTTTACATTGAACTCGCTTTGTACTCTATACTAAAGACAAGAATCACGTTTATAATGATCCTTAGGGATGGCGTGGGAAACACTGTCATCTGGCAGGAGTTATGTCCACATTATGCAGCTTCAATTCAGTCGCGAGCAACCAGTCATTAACGAGAACACAGATAAACTTTGAACTTGTTAAAAAAGACATTAGAGTCTTCTCTTCGAGCTAAATCAACTAGTTCACTGCGATAAGCATTCTGGGCTTCAACGAAGTTTCAAAAGAGATGCGTTATTTCAGCTAAAATCATCTGAACTGGTTCCAGATTATTGGCATCGTTTAAGAGATCATCAATTTCTTTGTGTTTTGCAGTGATGTTAGAATTAATACCTCAAAATACCTCCTTCACTATCAAGCGTTACACTAGGTCTTCGAACACGTGTGCTCGACAGAACACGAGTGCCATAATGTACAGGTTGAATACTCTCCAATGACGGGCTTGGACAGTTAACTTCAGATTCGTCTTCAACTAGAAACATTTCGACCGGACGCCAACAGTAAACAGAATTCGTCTTTTACGAATGTCTTCGCACATGCAAAAAACTCATATCCACAGCTTGGACTACTCTTGAAGTTTAATACGAAGATGAAAAGAAGTGGCGAAGAAGATTCCTGAAACTAAACAACGTTACAAATGGAGGTGAAGAAATTGACTAAAGAAGACGAAAACATGAGTGCAGAAAAGGACAAACCGAAATAAGCGACGAATACTTACGAACGAAAGTAGCGCTAATTTACAGTGGAACCTCCATTTAACGAAATGCCAAGGGACTAGGGAAATTGGCTCGTTATATCGAGGGTTCGCTATACCGAGTTTATTTTCCATTCATTTTAAAAGGTAGGGCTGAAGAATAAAACGTAAACATAAAAAAATTTATTTATTCAAAGAAATTTCGTCAGAGTCAATTGACTCTGCAATCAATAGGAACCCTGAAAACTAAATCGTCATCGATCGTTATATGGAGGACTTCAGAGAACCCTGAAAACTAAATCGTCATCGATCGTTATATGGAGGACTTCAGAGACGTAGAGAACTAACCTTAATAAATTTACGGAAACTTAAAAATTAGAAAATAAAAGCAATGTATCTCTAGCCTCATGAGTTAGGACAAAATGTCATTTTACACTCATGCAGAACAAATGTTTGGTGTAAATGAACATCCAATCTGGTGCAAATTCTGACATCTCCAAGGAAAACAAGCCAACCAAGTGGTTATGTTTGCTGATTGGTCAATCCAAAGTCGAAGTATTCGCTCAAACTTTGACGTGGCGAAAGAACCTTGCCCTGCCTGTTATCCGACCAATCGGCCACCCATTCCCGAGTGTAGATTGTTCAGTTACGATGACGGTACCTCCAACAGCAAAATTTCTCTTAAGACGAAATCACTTTTTTCGTTCTTGTAGTATTGGCAAACACTTTTTCTTCCAAGGGTATCCTGAAAAGGTCTGCTAAATATTGCACCTGTCGCCATCTTCTTCTTGAGAAGACGTCGCTCTCTTAAGAATAAACTAGGGGGAGAGGTGTTACTTAGCGAAGTAGGAGCAGGAGCAGATAGTTTGTTGTTAGAGGTCTATCAGACACTTTCCTTAAAATGTGTTCCATTGATGATACGTTCTACCTCACATATCGAGGCTTAGAGACCTTCATCTCCAAGCCACCGGGTAGCTCTAATAAGCCTCCATGATGACAGGCTAAAGGTGGGTTAAAAAAAAAAACACACTTGATTCCTTTCTGAAGAACCCTTTCGTGAATCATATCTTGATACCAGCTTTCTATAATGGCACGGAGTTCCTTTTCGCCCCCAAAGATGTTTGTACGATTGTCACAACGAATTTCTTTCACTTCTCAAGCAGTTTGAGGCCTGGGTTTCGAAGCATTTTCAGAAATATGGTTGATCGCCAATATCCTTCTCCAGATTGCCCAAAACCGGATGAAACTTTCCACGAACATAAATCTGGATGTCCTCTTTTGCCCTAATGTATAATTTTGATCATGTGACCAGTAACGTGATCAAAATTTGAAAAACTCTTAAGTCAGCGATTTGGTGGCGGATTTTGTGTTTACAGATTAACAAATCATCGTTTCCAATGGAAATCCAACATATCTAACTTTCTACGCTTTGAGTGATTGTTCACTAGTTTTAGTTTTGAATTTTGGGCCGAAAAGGACCTTTGTCCTCATAATGTTTTTATTGAGAACGATGGACGGTCATTCCAAACGTGAGATGCTGGAAATAATTAACATGCATAAGAAACTCGGTTTTTTTTCGATATTATATTCGACAACCGTCACTTACTCCTCAAATAAGTGATTTTTTTCTATGAAATGGCCACGTGACACGTCACGTGATCTACGATAACGTCTATTATACTTGAAAATGTTAAGTACGATGAGAACTTCCTATGTGCCGAATTTCGTTTCAGTGCTATTCCTCTGGGCTGTTACATTACAAAAATCTATTATATGTAATAAACGCCCCTGACTCAGGCCTTAAACTGCTTGAGGTGTCTTTTTCGGGAAATAAAACGTTGGAGCGCTAGAATGAAAGAGTCTCCGAAAGAGTGAGAAATCTCCAAATGAGCGGCTCGCATAGCCCAGTATACAAAAAAGGACCAAAATAGTCAAATCCCACGCACGTGAATGGAGATCGGTCTGGAGTGACTCGTGGAGGTGGTAAGTCTGTCATCTTTTGTTCACCGACAGGACCGTGTCGCCTTTTGCAGAAAAACAGGACGATAAAACACTTCTTACCGCGAATTTGGCAGGAATTAACCAACACCTTTCCTCTGTCAGAGTGACCACATTTCTCGTAAAAATGATCTACTAAAAGACGAGTGAGATGAGAATCCTTTGGGAATGATGATATGAGATTTAGGTTTATCCGGCAAAGTTGCTCTATTTAAACGTCCACCAAGACGGAGGAGGCCTTGGACAAGAATTGGATCCAACTTCTCAAGGGCACTAATTTCTTGACAGGACTCGCTTTAGTTATGGCCCCTTTTTCTCCTGTGAATGCCAATTTCTGGTTGAACTTATAATCTCTATTTCTGCATTCCCCAATTCTGTGAGGGTCAACAATTTGCATGTGGGCTTTTCGGAAGTGCTCTGGACATCTGGTCTTATCTTTCTCGTCCCCACAACGAATCTTCTTTGGCAACGGACCGCATTGCAATAAACGTCAGCAGCTTAAACCAGGACAAGAATCGTTTGTTTAAGTAGGCCTCACTGACTTTTAATAAAGAGGAGACGATTACGGCTCATGTTTAACTTCAGGCTCATTATCAGATAACTCTACTGCGCTTTCCAATACCTTCTTTAGCATTTTGTTCAACGAATAGGCACTGGCGACTGCTAACTCTAGTCTGGGGATAGTCGTTTTCTTCAATGGGGCGAGAGGAGACTTTCCGATCAAAATTCGAGCAATCAACGTGGCCATCTGAGTTGACTAGGCAAAGATTAGAAACTGCCCCCTATCCAGATTGGGAAACGTCGCACAAGTGGTGAATCTGACTGGTAACAACTGTTAGACACACCTGTTGACTGAGAACTCAGTCAGCTTTGACAATCAATTTACCCAGTCACATCAACGGGAAAGGTAGCTGCTAGTGATCATCCCAACCACCGCACCAGACAGCAAGGAAAGGCACGCATTGACACCAGTAAGATGTCCCAACCAGATCTCGTGGAGCAATTTTCCAACTCCTTTGAGAAAGAACTTGACGCCTCGCAACCAGGAGAGTCTGCAACGCAGAAGTGGGAAACGTTGCATAACACAATCCAGCGCACAGCCTTGGCTACTTTTGGAAGGAAAACTTCAAAGTCGCAGGACTTGTTTGAAGCCAAGTCGTCTGAGTTTACCCTCGTATTTGAATCCAAGCGCGCCGCACTCACACTGTACAATATGACCCCAAATGAGAAGAACCTCCAGGTTCTCAGGGCTGCAAGGAGCAAAGTCCAGCACACAGCTCGGCGCTGTGCCAACGAGTACTGGACCTAGCTCAGCAAAGATGTTCAATCGGCCACCATAACAGAGAACATCAGAGGAATGTACTATGGCATCAAGAAAGCACTCGGGCCAGTCCAGAGCAATATTGGCTCATTCAAATCTTCCGCTAGGGAAAAGATCACGGACTTGGACAAGCAGATGGAGAGATGAGTGGAACATTACTCTAACCTCTACTCCGCACAGAACACTTAGTCCACTTCAGTCCTTGATGCCATCGAGTGCCTACCAATTATGGACGAATTGGACGCTGAGCCAACTCTCGGCGATCTCAGTAAGGCCATTGACAGCTTTGTCGCTGGAAAGGCACCTGGTAGCGACGGAATATCACCTGACCTGATCAAACACTGCAAGACTACCCTACTGCTCCCTCTGCATTAGGTTCTCTGCCAGTGCTGGCTAGAAGATGCGGTACCGCAGAACATGAGGGATGTCAAAATCATCACCCTCTACAAAAACAAGGGCGAGAGTGACTGCAGCAACTATAGGGAATCTCTCTCATGAGCATAGTTGGCAAAATCTATGCACGAGTTATCCTCGCTCGTTTACAGAAACTCTCCGAACGCGTCTACCCTAAGTCCTAGTGTGGCTTCCGCATAAACAGATCGACGGTAGACATGATTCTCCCTTTGCCAGCTGCAGGAGTAATTCAGAGAACAGAACATGCCCCTATACGTTGCCTTCAGTGATCTCACCAAGGCCTTCGATTTGGTCAACAGAGAGGGCCTATTAAAGATCCTGCGAAAGATAGGTTGCCCACCAAAGCTGCGTAGCCTCATTGAATCGGTCCACACCAACATGAAAGGAACTGTCAAACTACAAGGCTACGTCCTTGCTTCAACGCCCTTTGGGATCTTCTTTGCCTTGCTATTGAAGCACGCTTTCGGCACAGCAACAGAGGGGATATACCTTCATACCAGATCTGACGGCAGGCTCTTCGATCTTTCCCGCCTCAAAGCCAAAACAAAAGTACGTGAGACTCTGATCAGGGCCTTCCTTGTTGTTTGCTGATGACGCTGCAGTTGCGAGCCACACACACCAGAAGATCCAAAGCCTGATGGACCATTTCTCCCAGGTCTCCGAGGACTTCGGGATGACCATCAGCCTGAAGAAGACGAATGTCCTGGCACAAGGCGCAGAAGCACCACCAGCCATCACCATCGACGACTATAAGCTGGAAGTCGTGAGCCAATTCACGCACCTGGGGTCCACGATAACCAGCAATCTCTCCCTGTATACAGAGATCGACAAGAGGACTGGAAAAACATTAACTACTCTCGCTCTTATCACCACACGTGGGTGGGAGAATTCCAAACTCTCCGTCAAGACGAAGATTGCAGTGTATAACGCCTGCGTCATCAGCACACTGCTCTACGGGAGAGAGACGTGAACGATGTACCCCAAGCTGGAATAGAGATTGAAGTCCTACCACTTGAGGTGTATCTGCCGCATCCTGGGCATACCGTTGAAGGACAAAGTGTCCAACACAGATGTCTTGTCTTACGCTGGTCTGTCGTCCATGTTCACTCTGCTCAGGCAGCGCAGACTTCGCTGGCTAGGCCAGACGTCCATCGTAAGGAAGATGGCAGAATCCCCAAAAACATCCTCTACGGAGAACTAGTGACTGAGAGGAGAGACACTGGCGGCCCGCAGCTGCACTTCTGAGATGTCTGTAAGAAGAGAGAGAGATGAAGGCCTTGGAGATCAAAAACGAGCACTGGGAGGACTTTGCAGCCGGCGGTTCCAGATGGAAATGTACCCTGACAAGACAACTGAAGTCAAGAGAAGAAACACTGAACAGTGAAGCGGTAGAGAAGCGGATCCGCAAGAAAGAACGCTGCGGCTCTAACAGTACAGAGACGATTCACAATTGCGACTTGTGCGACATTCGTTCATAGGCCTGTTTCAGCCACAGGGGGTGCTGCTCCAGTAAAGCAGGCAAGATAAAAAGTAGTCTGCCATTCGGAGCGGATCAGAGATCACACTGACAACAGACAGCAACCTGCGCCTGGTACAGGGTGTCTCTTTCACGCTAATTTTGAAGCCAGATGTATCAGTTTTGACCAGCCACGATGCGCCCAAGGCTCTTCCAATGGGAAGTGCATCTTTGGTGTGGTTTAGCTCCTTGACATCTTTTACTCTGTCATGAATCGGAATTGGCTCCAAGACTTGTCGATCGTTGTTAATCCAAGTCGTCAAACAGAAGCCTCCTCTCAACATAAGCTTGCGAAGGTTTTGCGCGTGCTTAACGGCTACATTAATTGACAGTAAATACTTAATAAAGGCAGTCCTCAGCGTAGAAATTTCTGATTACGGTGCTGATAACATCAGAGTGGCGCTCGTGATTTTGATTTTCTGCGTTTCTGCGAATGGCAAATTTCGCGCAGCCTGGTGACGAAACTGCACCAAACAAAGGCATGGTCATTCTGTAGGGCCACCAGTGAAAACGGAGAAAATCGCAATCTGCTTTCGAGATCTGTACTTGATGAAACATTGACTGTATGTCACCCATCACTGCAACTGAATCATGTTGGAAAGGAACCAACAATCCCACTAAGTTATTGGTCAATTCCGGTTGCTGAAATAGCTCATTGTACAGAGAAGTTCCATGGAAGTGAATTGAGCAGTCAAGGGCCACCCGTAACGTCCCCGGCTTCTTTTGATGATCTACGCCGTGATCTTTTATTTACCAAACCTCAGTTCCTTCTGTTCTTCTGAGAGCACTGTGGCGAATCTTTTCAGCGAAGCCATCTTTGATCAAACCCTCGAGAAAGGAAACATAATCTTCTCGAAACTTTCCAACTCTAGATAGCTTACACTTGAGCTGAAGAGTTCTACGTTCTGCTTGAACTCTGTTCTCCGGTATCTTCAAGGATGGATTTTTTTAACGGATGCAAAATCTGATAATAGCCACCTTCACACTGCGTAACTGAATCTTCTACAATATTTATGAACTTCAGATCATCTCTGGACAAGCCTACGTCGTCACTGAGAGACGTATGAGCAAAGTCAGCACAGGCCTCATACATTGGATCAGCCTCTAAAGACCGCGGCTTAATGAAGAAAAAAGACGACAGAACTTACTTCAGTTTCTGACTGGTCGGACTATTAATAACCTTGCTAAGGTTTGCTCTTGTCGTGTATGGGCCTCCATTAACAGCAGGGATAACTTCTCTGGAACGGATGACTTGAGGAACGTTGGATTCAATTAACAATTCCACTTGGAAGTCCAATTCTGGTGGCCATCGTTCTACATCTTCTTGAGATTGAGATAATCAGAGATAGCAAAGGAGACTAAAAAGCAAACATCTTAAGACAAAAACCTAAGAAGAATAATTTTTCTCGGAAAATTATAAATTGATGCCCCGCGATTTAGTGGTTAAAAATAAAAACAACCGAGTTAATCTTTCTCGGGACTACCGATCTGATAGTTCCCTTAGAAATTTGGTGCTAGATGGTTTTATGGTCACTGTCTAGTGTTACAGTGAAATCAGCAAAAACCGTAGACACTAGAATGTTTAACGTTCCAAGAAAGATAACAAATGGCATTTAAAATGAATAAAAGCAAACCGTCAATTAAAATTTTGTTTTTCTTCCCTTCAGCCACGATTTTCATTTTCGTTTTCTTCTCTGCACACTGGGAAGAATTGCAAATAAAGAAATGGCAGTCATGCCAGTATTACTAGTATTGCGCTTCTCTAAATGTTTCTTCGCTTGCACGCACAAGAAACATTGTTACGAAAGCAAATTTTTAAGAGTTTACTGATACCATCAAACCGAGTGTCTGAGAGGACATGGAACAAAAACGACAATCAAGCACTGCTGAGAAACCGGGAAACGCGCGTTAGGTACAACGAGAGATAGCAATATGAAGGAGATGAAGCAAAAGTCAAGAATTTGCTGTGCAACACCTTGACATACGCAACCAAGACGCTTTCACCCTGTACTCACTCCATTGTGATGGGACGCGTTCCAACCTGAAATTGGTTTTTCCAAAATCACTATTTTCCGTTGACAAAGTGAACATTCCTCGAAGCCGATATTGTGTTCATTTAAAAACATATGATTCTTAACAACAACCAAACCGGCCCAGTAAAGAAGGCCTCTATTTGACAGTCAGTTAATCATGTCAGTAAAAATTCTGAATGTACTGACCCTAACCAGCTAAGAGGCAGAAATTTTGCAGGAGGTGAGATCTGCGGATATCTGTTAAGACTGGACTACATAAGCAGTGACTCTTTGCGTAGGATACAGAAATTTTGCATCCTGTTCACTAATGGTCATAAAAGGCCTAGAATGTACTGAATTCAGCTGCACTGTAAGATGCAGAAATTCTGCACGCGGTAAGCTCCGTGAAAATCTGTTGAAACTTGACTAAATAAGCAGTAACTATTTTCTTTTCAGTTGTTAAAATAGGCCAAATATTTCAGTACTGAATTCGAATAAGATGCAGAAATTCTTGTAAAATCCGTGAAAGTCTACAGAAACTTGATTACATAATCAGCGATTATTTTCGATCGTATCGCTTCGCATCCCCAAGGAAAATAAACAGAAAAACTTGGGGCACGCTTCTTTCAATACGTATTGATTTTGAATACACTGCAGCCGCCACAGCAGCATAACATAACATAGACAAACATAACATAATTGTTAATACACATTCTTAATTTTCCTCTCTCCATAGTGGCTATTCAGGGATAATTTACAACACTGGCCGGCCATAACATAAGATAACTGCCGGAAATCAATTAAAGTTGTGTTATTGTCAACTGACATCACGATTCCTGGTACCACCCTTGCCCTGTAGTTGCTGGCTTTGCACACAATACTTGATGTTGTGACTCATCAAAGACGAAATCGACGATTTCCACGAACAGTTTAACAAACAGAACGGCCACATTCAGTTTATCAAGGAGATCGACGCCAACACATTACCGACCACTTTTCAAAGAAAACCGAATCATACCGACAGACTATTTGACCAGCCCCGTCTTCTCACAAAGCAATGACCCTGCGGAATCTGGCGAGAAGAGCAGAACTAGTTTGTGTCTCACCTGACAGCTTAGCAGACGAAACTAAGTGGTTAGACAATGTTTTCAGGGACCGAACAACTGCAACAGAGGCTTTATTCAGCAACCGTCATCGAATACAACGTCACCAAGTTTAACTGGACAGCTGTCACTACAGCAACCATATCTTACATAAGAGGGACGTCTGTAACTATTGCACGGATTCTTCAACCGTACAACATCCGGGTTGCTGACGAGACTATCACTACTTTACGAATGTTACTTACACTGAACGAGAAGGCGGACAAAAACGAACTTAACGACAGAGCTGGAGCAGATAACAAGATCAATTGTTGCAACTGACAGGACACAAAACTTTATGTTGGTGAAACCGGAAGAAATTTAAACATACGATTCACTCAACACACATGGGCGACTAGAAATGGCAAGCTCAACAATAATATTGCTGAACACCGTTTACAAGCGACCACAGAATTGACTGGTACTCCCATTAAAACTTTACCTACAGTATGGACTACCACCAACGACTCACTGTCGGCGCAATAATTTTTTTTTAATTTTTGTATTTCTTTGTTACGGTAGCATAACGTATTTGTCTAGTTTACCAGACTGAGTGTTCTTGTTCGTTTGTTTGTTTTTTTTTTTCTCGTTCATCATTCTTCTGAGCTACCAATGAAATGTTAACGTTAGGGACGTATATACGTATACGTTGATAACTGAAATGGCCAATTTTCGCCCCACTTCGCATCACATGATCGCTTCATGATGACCGTATACAAATAAGATTACAGAGAAAATTCAGCCCAACGAAATCAAGTTGTGTTTTAGCCAGTTAGAATTGTTTTGCTTAGGGGACAGTGACTCTTATAAATGTTAAATTTCGACCTTTCTATATTTTTACAGATGTAGCGCGTTTGATGTAAGAACGATGCTCATTAGTCAATGTAGAGCTTCTTAATTCAGGGGTCCAAGAGAATAATAAAGGGATTATTATTCAACCATTTCTGCCCCAAATTCAAATTTATCACTTATTTCAGAAAGGAGCATTCCATTAACCCTTGAGAAATATCTAATTCTTCGAAAGGAAATCTCATCATACCGATATTCCCAATACTCCGTTAACACATCATCAAAATGTTGGTTATTCTTATTCTATTCTTCCTCTTTATTTCCTGATATCCCAATACTCCGTTAACACATCATCAAAAATGTTGGTTATTCTTATTCTATTCTTCCTCTTTATTTCCTGATATTTAAGATATCCATAGCAGTCATTAGTTAAATAACTGACTGATGAAGGACAGCTGTTGTTGTTACCTTCTCTTGGTTACCTCACTGCTTATCAAGGAGCAGATTTGTGTAAAATGAAAAGAAGCAAAGTCCACAAAGTGATAAATTAGACCACTATTAGTACGTGTCTAAGACTGGTAACAAACAATCGCGAATCTGTTACTCACATTGGCGCCTCCGTGTACCTTATTATTGTTTTTACTACAAAATTCGACGGGAAAGCTAGAAGACAACATGCACCACAGATTTTCAAAGCATGTTGCATCAAATTGATTTTTAATGTCAATAATCATACGCAGTTAGATTACCACAAATTTGACAGCTGTACACATTATAAGTTTAGCACAAAAATTACCTTCACAGTATCAGATTGTTAAAACATGTTTATCAAAATGATTTTTAATCTTAAGCTGCACTTTACTACTTCGATTGCTGCAAATTATAGCTTTATAACAGTAGACGGCTGTCGATGCGTTACTCGCCACCGGAAGCCTTCTGTTACAGTGCGGCACATCAAGTTTATTTCTCACATACCACGAAATATTCTCCAAGATTGCATTGTTTTGGCTAGCTATGGGGACAGTGACCCACTAGCGCTTCAAACTAGTCCAGCACAGCACTGTACCTTCAGAGAGTCACTTTAAAGCCCGCTAGTGCTAACAGTTTGCGACATGATCGTGAAATGTAGACCATCAAACGGTAAGCTGACTCATTGATTCTTTTCAGCTTGTTCGCAATTCTTTGTCTGACGCGGTAAAAAAATCGTCGCCAAATGTTCAACTGTGATTCCCGTAATGAAGGCAAATCAGATTTTTAAAGCACACTGACTGGTTTTTAATGCCAAGATTATCGACCAATGTACTTAGATTTCTTGAAACTGTTGTTTTTTCATTGTCGACCGCTTGCTTATTCTTGGTCGCTGCCGAAAGCTATCCGCCATGCGGCATAGTAATTTTCGCCAGTTCTCAGGTACCATAAGATATCATCCCAAGTTGCATCAATGTAAGTTTGGTTAGTGTGGGGACATTGACACTTCGCATTAATTGTCTTGAGACCTCAGTTATGGGACTTTCATTCATTTCTCGCTGTCTTTCTACCGTATTTTATCTGATTGTAGACTTTTGGGCGGTAAAGTTCTCTTTAGCTTCTTTAAAATTCTATACTGTATAGCAAAACCAAGCCTGGTTTTGATTGATAAATAATTCTGTTCCCTCATGTATGTAAATTTTCAGTCTCGCACACTGGACCACATTCATCGGTGATAATCACAACTAAGCGAGGCAAATTATGCTTGGCTTGTTGAGCAGAAAGCAAGCGCTTTGTACAAGTAGTGTGATGATCATGACGAAAACAGCGAGAGAGATGGCGCTGAGCAATAAGGCGGGAAAATTTGGCGCGAAACCTAGGAGACATCAAAATTCAATAGTAACAATGTGCTTTAGACTGCGAGCAGTCCCTCCTAGTCTTTCCTTCGTCGATCTTCGATCTTCGCGCGCAGAGCGAGCGGAAGTCCAACTCGCTAACTTCCGGTTGCTCCAATTTCCGCTCGATCGTGCTTCCCGCTCGCTCACAAGATCGACGAAGGAAAGAAAGGGGACTGCTCGCAGTCTAATTGTGCTTTGGCCACTTAGAATTTCTTGTGGGGACCGTGACCGAACACACAGCGATTGCCTTCACAGTTATGGGACGCGCTTGTCATTTGCGGTAAATTCATTCTATCGTGACACGAGCTCATCTTGAACCACTAAACGATAAGCTGATCGTATTAATTCTTTTCATCCGCCAAACAGGCCAAACTGTTCGGAATTCTTTGTTTGACGGGAGAAATTTAGTCGCCCGTTGTAATACTGTGATGGACGCGATGTAGGCAAATCACTGATCAATTAAAGTGCTGAATTCATGCTAAACTGAGAGCATTTGTATGAGAAAACAAGTCCAATATTATAACTGAAACATAGACTTGTAAACGGTTACGTTTTTCTTTGCCTTGCTTCAAATTCTGTGCTTCATTGCCAAATCTGGAGGTTAATTTTTGGCTGAAATGTGGACTTTCCTTATCAAGAGAAATCTGTCCCCTCTTGCATGCTAGTCTGGCTACACAAAATTTCGGTCTCGAATAATGGAACACGTTTTGGTAAACACAGTATGGAAAATGTTATAGCCTTGTTGAGAAGAGCTCAAGCGATTGAACTGGGAGTGTGGTGATAAATGCGGGTACCTAAGCGATTCGGAGGTTAAAATTTTTCGGGAAACTTATATGAGACAGAAGAATTCGCTAGTAAAATGTTCATAGCGTATCGCATGAGTTGCGTGGAAGTATTTTCACTGAAAATTGTGTTTTGGCTACTGTATTTTGAATGTTTGGATAATGGGGACACCAACCCTTTATCAAAGTAAAATCCCTCCTAAGCACGTTTGTACTTGTGTGACGAATGAAGAATGATCATTACTCAATATGGAGCCTGTTCATGGATAGTCTCGAAGCTTGGCTATGTGGCTTGTTCAAATAAAATACAGGTCCCCATATGTGTTATTAGTTGACGCACTTATAGCCCATAACCTTAGTAACCCCTCTGATTATAATGACTGGTGTTATCTTCTCTGAGGTGGCCTTTTTATCAGAGTGAAGATTTGTGTGCGTAATGAATTGAACTACCATCGGAATAGACCTGAGATAGGCAAATCAATTGTAGCGCATTTTCTAGGCTAGTCGAAGAACTAACGCGAATTAATGAACAACTAAACTGTCGATCGGATTAACACTTATTGGAAGAGTATGTACGTTATCTTTCCTTCGGCTGATAGAAAACTTGTTGTGACAAGTAGAGTTATTTTGTCCATGAACTACCCACGAGCTCATGGCTCGTGGTGGGGACTTGCAGTGTGGAAACCATAACTTTGAAGTTGTCACTACGATCCCACTACAATGTCTGGGATCGGTAAGTTCACATCCACGTTGTTCAGTTTGTTGGAGGTAGCCGATAGAACGTGATTTAATATTTATCTAATATGAAGCAAAAACAGTTTCCACAAGTCTGGAGTTATATTGTCGATCATCTAATCAAAAAAATAATAGCTTTCTTAAATCTTGATGACTATAAATTCTCCCTGGATGATTGCAGGAGCTACACCAGACTATCTTAGCTTGCATGTGTTTGGAACGTCTCTGATATCGAGCTATGAAAAGATTACCGTGCGATTCACCATGTACATGAATAATTTGTCGTTTCGATGTCTAGCCCACGCTAGAAAGCGGAAAGCATGTTAAAGGACATAGGACAACTAGAAGCCAAGTGAAATAGATCACAGATTTTAATAGCATATGTATCAAATTGCTTTTTAACTTTAAGATTACCTTCCTACTTCTATTACTGCAAATTATTGTTTTCTTATAGACGGCTGTCTTATCGTTACTTGCCACCGCAAGCCTTCTGTTTGCGGCGCTCACATACCACGAGATATCAGTCCTCCAAGATTGCATTATTTTTGGTAGCTATGGACAATAACCCATTAGCGTTGCATACTTATAGTTCAGCAAAGCAATTACCTTCACAGCGCCAGTTTGGAGCCCGCTTGTATTAACAGTTTGTGACATGTTTCTTGTATTTTAAGGGATTGAAATGGAGACGATCAAAGGTCATCAAATGGTAAGCTGACTCATTGATTCTTTTCAGCCTGTTCGCAATTCTTTGCCTGACGGTAAAAAAAATTCCTCGCTAAATGTTAAACTGTGATTACCCTAATGTTGGCAAATCATCGATTTAAGAGATGATGCTATGCTGTTGTGAAATGTTGACCCGAAGATCAGCGACAGAGGACTTTTAAACTGAGCACACTGATTGGTTTTTAACGCTAAGATTTTCGGCCACTGTACTTAGATTTCTTCAAACTATTGCTTTTTCATAGTCGACCGCTTTGCTCGCTGCCGAGCTACATGCTATAGTATGCGGTATTTTCGACATACCACGAGATGTTATCCCAAGTTGCATGGCAAGTTTGGTTAGCCATTGACACTTCGCAGTAATTGTCTTGAGACCTCATTTGTGGGACTTTCATTCATTTCTCGCCATGTCTTTCTCCCTTATTTTACCTGATTGTAGACTTTGGGCGGTAAAGTTCTGTTTTTAGGTTCTTTAAAATTCTACACTGTATAGCAAAAAATGGCCTAGTTTTGAATGATTAATAATTCTGTTCCCTCGTGTATGCCGACCTGACAAAAGAAAATTTCAGTCTCGCATACTGAACCACAATCATCGGTTATAATCACAACTAAGCAAGGCAATTCAAATTGCGCTTGGTTTGTTGAGGAGAAAGCAAGCGCTTAGTACAAGTAGTGTGATGATCATGAGAAAAACAGCGCGCGAGATGGCGCTTAGCAATTAGGCGGGAAAATTTGGCGCGAAATCTTGGAGACATCAAATTCAGCTTTGCTCTCGCCTCATTTTTCGCGCTGGCAGAACATCGAAAAATCCCTTTGCTCGGTATTTCTTTGCTAGGAAACCACACGGAAACGCTTCCGAGCAGGCTAACTGCGAGCAGTCCCTCCTAGTCTTTCCTTTGTCGATGTATTGTCAGCGAGCGCGAAGCGCGAGCAAGAGGGAAATTGGGGCGAGCGGAAGTCTCATTCTCACTCGTGCTTCGCGCTCGCTCACAAGATCGACGGAAAGAAAGAAAGACTGCTCGCAGTCCAATTGTGCGTTGGCCACTTAGAATTTCTTGTGGGGACCGTGACCCAACATAAAGCGATTGCCTTCACAGTTATGGGACGTGCTTGTCATTTGCAGCAAAATTAATTCTATCTTAACACAAGCTCATCTTGACCACCAAACAATAAGCTGATCGCATTAATTCTTTTCATCCGCCAAACAGGCCAAACGCTTCAGAATTCTTGTTTGACGAGAGAAATTTTGTCGCCATTTGTAATACTGTGATGAAAGCGATGTAGGCAAATCACTGATCAATTAAAGTGCTGAATTCATGGTTAACTGAGAGCGTTTGTATGAGAAAACAAGTCCCACATCAATTGCCTTCAGACCTCAATTTACGGGACTTTTATCTGTTTCTATGTCTTTCTACCATTATTATATAACTGAAACATAGACTTTTAAGGGTTAAGTTTTTCTTTGCCTTGCTTCAAATTCTGTGCTTCATTGCCATTTCTGGAGGAAAATTTTTGGTTGAAATGTGGACTTTCATTAATAAGAGATAATTCTGTCCCCTCTTGCATCCTAGTCTGGCTACACAAAATTTCAGTTTCGAATGATGGAACATGTTTTGGTAAACATAGTATAGAACATGTTATAGCCTTGTTGAGAAGAGCTCAAGCGCTTGAACTGGGAGTGTGATGATGAAGGCGCGGGAAGCGATTTTGAAGTTAAAATGTTTCGGGAACTCAGTTTATGAGACAGAAGAATTCGCTAATAAAAATGAGTTGCCTCGTAGTGTTTTCACTGGCATTTAATTAGAATTTTAAGGATACACTGTACATTTCAGAGGACACATTTGCTTATATTATTTATATTGCAATGTCTACAAGTGTTTTGTACAAGTAGTGTAGTAACCGCATGACTAATTTAAAACAACGAGTTTCGTGAGATGGCGCTGAGTAATTAGGCGGGAAATTTGGCGGGAAATCTAGGGGACAGCACAGACGGAAGATATCGCCTAATTACGTTTTTATATTTTCTCCGGAACTATTTTGAAGTTTGAAGTGAGACAGTACACTGTATAGGAAACGTTTACCCGACTGCATTGCGAAAGTTACATTACAGATAAATCCCTACCTCGCTGAGACCAAGAGAGCTCATTAAACTAAGCGAGTTTCGACAAGGTATGTTAACTGTCATACAAAGGGACGTTCAGATCTAGGCCAAAATGTCTCCCCGTGAAATGTCGGTTACCAACTGAAAATTGTGTTTTGGCTACTGTATTTTGAATATTGGGATAATGG
>JAEMWC010001152.1:245000-249927 GCA_016490735.1 Pachyseris speciosa | reverse complement strand
AACAAACTTACGTTTTCGCCCCATCAGCACAGAGCTGGATACCTCGGACCCCCAAAGGCAAACCCCTACTGATTATTAATAAAAGAGATAAAATTTTGACCAAGAAGAGAGGTTCCTGCTCTATTCAGATTTAAACGGCTTCGGTTTAGGTGCTCGTCGGCGATAATGTTGGAATTATCAATGAATCCCCAGCTGTTCTGACGACAAAACTTCTTTAAGATTTTGTTGCCCTCGTTGACTTTGCTACACAGCTCACTGTCATCAATGCGCGCTATGTTAAACTGGATATAGCAACAGTGATATCCTCTCGCTCAACTAACCGTGCAAGGTCAACGATCTCGTAAGCGCACTCGCGTGAAGAGGAGGTACTTCTCAGACTGTTTGTTCCAACATGTATGATTATTGAATCTGGTTTACGTCTAACGAGTGGTTTGATGTGATCAACCATGTCGTTCGTGGTGCATCCAGGAAAACTGGAGACTTGGACCTTAGAATGAGATTCGGACAGGCTACGGTTGTTGAGATGCTTCAAAATAGAGTCACCTGCAATAAAAGCGGATCGAACAGCGTTGTTGGATCTATCGTTTGGATCAGACTTTTATTTCTACTAGTTGACGGCTCATTTCTGGCTCCTTTTTCTTCTTTTCCTGATTATTCTGCTTGGTTTTACTCGATTGTTGATTTGCAGATTGATCTTTGTTTTGCTTGGGCGTTGTCTTTTGCCGTACCTGTGTGAAGGGAGGTGACAAAGAATTACCATTGTCTTGGTTGTTAATTGGCTCGTCACTTTCATCCGAGATGAAATGCAAATTTCTACCCGCATGATTGAGTGAAAATTCGTTGCTCAATAATCGTAGAGCGGTAACAAGACTCTTGTTTTTATCACTGATTGTTTTCGCCTGTGCCTTTAAGTTTTCATATTTAGATTCAACTTCGCGGATTCTTTGTTGGAGATCAAAGTTTTCCTTTACAGTCAAGTCAGGTCAAGCGTAGGAGGGAGGAAGGAAGGAAGGAAGGAATGAGAACCAAGGTAATGCCTCACGATGCATTGCGTTTCCAGTGCTACCCGGAAATGCACGACTAGGGCCGACCCAAACTGTCTTATTCATTGCTGATCCTGGCAATAATCCTCGGAATTGAAATTTAGGCTTCTGTTGCTGATCCTGAGCTGAACATATAACGACATGTTTTTCAGTTAGCGTAGCTGAACTCCGAACAAGGATACTCCGGCCCTTTGAACAGACGGCCTTAAAACCCATTGGCACCGTGCCGGCCAAAACCGGCCGCGCAGAACCACGTTCCTAATACCACTTGTGACGTCATCAGTTTTTATGCTCATGGACAACGTTTACATGTAGCATGTGTAGGGGAAGAGATCCCAAATGAGCACGATTCCGTTCAGCAGGCCGGAGAAAGCGCGAAAAACCAAGTGACGTTGAGCCGAAAATTTTTCGACTACCCACCCGCACTTCCTTCCACCTAATCCTATGATCCTAAAAGTTTTCCTCAAATCTTTTCCCACCAAAAGGAAACCCAGAAAATACCCAGCAAGAGTAAAGAAAGCGAGGCAAGAGAAGCGAAAGAAAAGGGGAGGAGAGAAAGCGAGAGGCAGAAGGAAAGGAGATGGTGAAAATTTTCAACTTCAAAACTTTGCTTTCTGCGCATGTCCGATCTTGGAAAGCTAATATTAAGCATCAGGAACCAATGGCACGATGAACTCCACCAGTAAACAGAATTTTGGGCAGTTTTGGTTCTTCAATTCTTGGCTAGAGTCTGGCCAGAAACCGGCTCGGCGAGCCTGAAAAGGTGTTTTTTGGCAAAATGCTCGGTAGGGTTATGGGCTAATTCTTGAAGCTTTTTCCTTCTGCGTGAACCTTTAATACAGGCCAGTGGCAGTTGAATCCAAGAAATGAAAGTGGCTCTATTCAAGTTGAAAAAGAAAGACAATTTAACCTCAAGATATGACCACTATGGAAGTTGACATCGAATTTTTTATGCAGAGAATCTGGAAAAGCGGCCATTTTTCTCCCCGACACAAGAAATTGCGTGACTCGCAGAGTATCTGTCCTGAGCGAACGACGAACATTGAGTTCACATTATCATACCTGGGCACTGTTATATACAATGGGTGGGATAATAATGCCAGGTTTCTACTCTTGCTATTACGAAAAGAATAATTTTTAGCTTGCCGTAAGCGTGCTATGCGTATAAAAACTCCGTCATGTGTCAATAAGACAATTCTTAATTCACATAAAGCAGTCAAAACATATCAGGAATATAAAATGAAAAACCGACAAAAGTTGGAACACCTAGGATAACTAGTGAAGCTCCAAAATTCGGTCTGTTTACAGTAAACTGAAAATCAGATCAAAACCAGAAAAGAGGGTATACCAACAAATTGTTTTGCAAACTATTCCGAAACAAACAGGGCTACGAAAGAACTGCAGAAAGGTTTCGAGCGGAGCAGCCTTAGCGGTTGTCATAGGGCGATTTCCGGTTGTTATGTGTATGTCCCGTTTTCGTTTTCAGTTGTGAAACTCCAAGACTTCTGCGATTCAAGGATAATGAGGCTAATGAGTGTCTCACCAAAGTCAGAGAAATTTATATTTCCACACGATATTTATATGTTGATAAATTATTGGTAAATAATCGTTTTCTACGTCTTTAAGCAAACTCCTCTGTATCCTGCCAGTTTGGGTAAGTTATTACCAAGGTATGAAATGCAACGCAACCTCAGTTTGATTATTTGTTTTCGATTATTTGTGTGGAGTTCTTAAAAACTAGCTTGGAGTTGCTAAGTACGCCCCCCACTTTAAAATATAGAGCTTACATTTTCTGATTTACGAGTGGAAATAACACATATAGGCAATTTAAAGTAAGGGCAATCAAGTGAAACAGCTTTTACCCCCACATAGGATTTCCTTTTCCTTTTTGTTGTTTAGTTAGTTTGTTTGTCTTTCTTCGTTTATCTGTTTATTTCTATGTTGGTTGGTCCGCTAATATGCTCCTCCTTCCATTACCAACATGGGAATAAAATTCGTCGGGCTTCCTCCACACGCATAGGGAAATAAAAACAGCTTGGACTACCTAAGATACTTCACGACTGAGCAAGCCCCATTCCCACAAGCTCATTAACCTAATTATCTTTGAGGCGCTCTTCTCTCTTTGCGGAATAAGTATCTTTTCTTCCCAGCCTCAAAGCGTTTTCTCTCCTCGTCTGTATTAAGTTCCAGTGGTGGAATCGCCTGAGGATGTCCTTTGTTATCCAGTGAAACAAAAGTGAAGAACGCACTGCATGACCTCACGCTCTTATCTAGACACCATAACAGATAAAGGAAGTTATTGCATATTGTACTTTACACTGTGAAGCAAGCAAGCTTCTTTACAGCAGTAGCGACACAGTTATGAAATAATAATTGGGATGAAACAGAGTGAAACAAAATGTAATAGAATAGAATAGAATGAGTAAAATTAAATCTATCTAAAAGTAAACTAGGAATCATAAAAGATAGTGTGTTCTTTTCTAGCACTTCGGTTTGTTTGTTTTTTTCTTCATGGAGTAATTCGACTTAATTAACACGCATTTTAAATATTACTATCAAAGTACCGTAAAAGCTATATTAAGCCCCAAGGGCTTATTTAATTTTAGGCCTTATTAACAACTGCAGTAAACCTTTATTATTTAAAGCCCTGGTCAAACAGCGCATGATAGTCGATGATAGTTGATTCTCTCCAAACTATCATCAACACGTCATCATTCACACGGTCAAACGACGCATGATAGTCGATGATAGTTGATGATAGTTCACCGGCAGTCGCGCGAGCAAAGGTCACGCGAGCAGCTAGTTCCAGGCTCTTTCCGCGTAAAATGTGAGCACTAAAATGGCTTCGCGAGAGACAAACTTGTAGAAGTATGAATTTATCGCGACGAAAGAGGGCGGCAGCTTGCTTAATAGTAATCGATTTGTTGGAGGGATGCGGTGTCTCTTCTAATTCTTGCGAGTTGACACTTTCTTCAGAAGATATCTTCTCTATGTTATCTTGGTCTTCAATATTTTCGTTGTCATGATTATCATCTTGGATATAAACACGTATTTCTGAAGCTGCAGCTGAGCCTCGCGAGGAACTTTTGGCGGCCATTTTAAACGAGCCCGCCGATTTTCGGGGAAAACAGCTGACCAAAAACTATCATGAACTATCATACGCGTGGTCAAACGAGAAAAACTATCATCGACTATCATGAAGAATTTGAACAAGTTCAAAGTGAATGATAGTTGATGATACTCGATGATAGTGCATGATAGTTGGTGGTCAAACGGAAGCGCGCGCTTCAACTATCATCGACTATCATCAACTATCATCGACTATCATGCGCCGTTTGACCAGGGCTTAATACCGAACAGGAAACTGTATTGTACTGTACTGTACTTGTTTAAAAACAAACCAACTGCGCCGCATAAAGTGTATTTTGTAAGAGGGAATAGGAGGGATTATTATATGACAGGCTCTTTTAGCGGTCAACTAAGATGAATCAATTCTCCTGCTGCTATTGGCTACCCGCGAGGTCAAGATGGAGCCATCTTGACCGCTCGGGATAGCCCGTTAGTCCCGCGTTTTACTATCTTTTAATTGCGTCCTTTGAGTCATACAATAAATCCTTTATTTACCACGCTTATTCGGTCAAGATGGCGGGATATTGGCCTCGTTGGCTTGGCTTGGCCAATAACCCATATATAATAACAAAATGTCGTGTCTCAAAAGAGGGGGGGGGGGGCTATTAGAGAGATGGGGGGGGGGGCTTATTACAAAAACCGACTCCCAAACGGGGGACTTATTACAGAGGGGGCTTAATAGAGCTTTTACGGTAATCTACTAGTAATTTATCAAACGCAAGAAAGAGCATTTCATCAGATATCCAAACACTGAG
>JAEMWC010001152.1:197500-240000 GCA_016490735.1 Pachyseris speciosa | reverse complement strand
AAATCAGGACTTCAACGGGGTTTGAACCCGTGACCTCACGGTTATCGGTGTGATGCTCTAACCAACTGAGCTATGAAGCCACTGACATTGGGAGCAGGTCAATTGTGGGTCATATGTTCCTGTGAAAGAAATGAGTGTGAATGATATATGAAATGAATCATATATGAACTGTGGAAATGAAATCAAATGAAGAATGATCTTCGCAGTTGTGAACGCAATTTATGCAATTGCGAAAAGAAGCCTGAAAAAAAATTCAGGACTTCAACGGGGTTTGAACCTGTGACCTCGCGGTTACGGTGTGATGCTCTAACTAACTGAGCTATGAAGCCACTGACATTGGGAGCAGGTCAATTGTGGGTTCGTATGTTCCCGTGAAAGAAATGAGTGTGAATGATATATGAAATGAATCATATATGAACTGCGGAAATGAAATCAAATGAAAAATGATCTTCGCAGTTGTGGACGCAAATTAATGCAATTGCGAAAATAAGCCTGAAAAAAAATTCAGGACTTCAACGGGGTTTGTACCTGTGACCTCGCGGTTACCGGTGTGATGCTCTAACCAACTGAGCTATGAAGCCACTGACGCAGGTCAATTGTGGGTTCATATGATCCCGTGAAAGAAATGAGTGTGAATGATATATGAAATGAATCATATATGAACTGCGGAAATGAAATCAAATGAAGAATGATCCTCGCAGTTGTGAACGCAATTTCTGCAATTGCGAAAAGAAGCCTGAAAAAAAAATTTTTTTTGTCCATGATGGTACAGTCTATGGTATGCTATAGTACTGTATTGTGTTTTACAAGAGTTAGTATTAAGTGCTGCCATTACAGTTTTGCTGGTGAATCTTACCAATTGATGCAGTCACCACATTTGCCTTACAGTGTCGGAAAGCAACTATTCCAGCCACTTCATCCATCATCTTCATGGTAACGCCACCAAGCACGTAACCAGTAACTTAGCAGTCAGAAGTCTGAGCAGAGTGGATCAGTGATGACTGTGAGTTGGACACACTGTAACGTGACACTTCCCCTCCATCTGAGCACATAAGATGCATGCTTGTTTGTGTGTTAAGTGCTGCCTAAGGAGGGAAAAACAAACAAAGAAACAGCAAAGGCCAAGTTACACTCGGGGGTAATGAAAAAATCATGTTCTGCAATGTTAAGATGTACATGGCACCTTCATTTATACTGTATTTTTAGCCTAACTATATTTAAAATTACAATAATTTATATGCCCTGCCTCCTTTTTGCAGCAAACCCTTCAATTCAAAGGAAAGTACTTGTAAAATGCAGCCCAAATACTATTTGATAACAACTTCTGCACAGTAAAAGGAAATTGATATCCTACATGTACCTCCTTTAAATGTTCCTCTTTGTCTAGTCGTGCTCTCTTCTGCCTTTCATAGCGCTCCCTTCCTCTCTCTTCTTCCTCTTTGCTAAGATACTCAATTCTAGGGACTTCCGGTATGACTCTCATTTCGTCACTTCCGGCCACTGGGAACGTACCATAGCGAGGCGCGATTAGTCAATCTTTCGACTTCCGGTGACAAGATTTTCCGCCCAGACAAACGCCTTCACCTCTAATGAGTGCTTTGATGCGTACCCTAGCTCCACATGAACTTGTGCAACTTCTCCAATGTACATTGGCTGCAAAAAATCAGTTCTTTCAACACGTGCCAAGGCTGCCAAAACTGGTTTGTGATCAACACCAGTGCTGCCGTTTTTTGCTACAGTGACGCGTTGCAATTATGAGACCAGCTTCCTCGATTAGCTTCAGTGTTGTCCCACCGTGGACGTTTCCGGCTATGTTAGCATCATCGGGATGCATAAGCCGACAAACTTCGATTGAACCTCGAGAAATGGTGTCTTCTTGCCTTTAAAATCAATGTCCATGTTAGAAGACTTCGCAGCCATCTTGTTTCTTTGCTCACGAGCCGCTATTCCCAGAACGTACTCTAACGAAATCCTAACCCAGCGCTAATCGTATCTGGGGAGTTAATTCTGACCCTTACCCTAACAGTTGGCCATAGTTGACCATAATATATCCTAAAAATTCTCTTGCAAGGCCATTACAAGCCTTCTGGAAACCACGACGACTCGAGGGCAGCGGCATTGGCTCATGCGCTTTACAGCATTCGGAAGTGATCACAGGCTCAAAATAGCGGCTGAGGAAGACGATGAAGATATTTGGGATAGCTGGGAAGATATGGCCGATTCTGGGGTATTAACTTCATTGATTGTCTTTTCTATGCAGCTTTAATCCATTTTACTATTTTTCCAAGCTGGGACTCCCTTAGATGAGTGGAGGACGAATTGTTAGCTCGTGTCGTTGTTCCGGCGAATTTGAACCTGATCGTCTGAATGACCAACAAAAATACCACTGCTTTTTTGAGCAGATAACTGCACTTTTCCTCGCTTGTTACGTTATGTTTTGAACTTTACATGAGATAAGGTAAATTTAGAATTTTGATTGAGCTGGTGGCCCTCAGACGTGAGCATTTACAATTTAAAACTTGATGTTTGGAGCATGCAGTTCTTGTTCCAAAGATCTGATTAGCTTAGCTACATTGTACATGTACCATGGGATATCAGCGGTAATACCATGCCCAGAGATGTTGGCCATTAAATCGTCTGTTTGGTTGGCTTAGCAATAGTAATGAAATCAACAAGATCTAGCAATATAATATTTGTTGGTTGTTTTTAAAATAAAACAATAATTGCACTTGCTTTTGTTGAAAGTGGGATGGTCGCATGTATAACAGCCTCACTGCTATTCTTTGATTGCACCTGATGTCACAGCGGCCACTTTGATGGAAAGAACAATAGTGAAAAAGTCTTTTTGGGAATTTGACTCTATTATTATGCAAACCTTGAGTTACATTTTTCTATTGTTTTGGCATCAACTTGGCTGTCTTATCACGTGAGTGCAATCAAAGAATGTGCCTGATTAGTCTACCATCTCACATTCGACACATTCTTGTGGAATACATGTATGATTATATGTAATGTAATGTTTGTAATGTTTATTAGTTTTCCAGTAAATGGGTTTTAAAAACTAATTACAATCAATACTAAATACATTAAAATTAAAAATCTAAAATTCTAATAGATGTTAAAATATATCACATTAGTAATTAAAAACTACTGAGAAATTCCTTTAAATGTTTCTTGAAGATTGGCAAATTATCACATCCTCTTATTTCACATGGAAGAGAATTCCAGAAACTCGTTGCACGGTATAAAAATGTGCATTGCCCAGAAGGTGACTTATAAGCTGGGATACTCAAGTTATTCTTATATCTAGTATTACGGTCATGAACGCAATCACGTGTCTGAAATCTATGACAAAGGTAGCTAGGGGCTAACCCTTAACACATTTAAATGCTAAAACTCCAAGTGTATTTTAAGAACTGGTCATGGGGAGCCACCTTAGCTCTCTTAATGCCGGTGTTATATGATCAAATTTCCGCTTTCCAGTGATAATTCTACAAGCAAAATTCTGAACTATCTGCAGCTTTGAGATATTTTTCTTTGAAGTATTAGACCACACCGGAGAACAGTAGTATAACTTGCTAAACAAGAAGGCATTTATAACCCGTTCTATAATGTCCTAGCATCAAACAGATGCTTTACCCTATTAATATGACATAAGCTACCTATGCACGAGGACACTGTTTGGGTGACATGTTCGTCATAGCTTAGAGTGCTGTCCACCTGCAGGCCAAGGTCCCGAGCAGAAGGAGACAGAGTTAACCCTCTTTCCAAGGAGAGTGACATGAAAATTAGCGGGCAGCCTCTGAAGCATCTGACGAGTGCCCAACACCAGCAGCTTGGTTTTCTCTGGATTTATGAGAAGGCTGTTGTAGCAGCACCAGCTTGCGATTTTTTCTAAGTCCTTATTGATCTGTTGAATCATATTACTAGCCTCAGCAACTGGGAACGAAAGATATAGCTTTGAATCATCGACATATGATTCTAGAGAATACACGTCCGGTATAGAAGGAATGTTGTTGAGGTAGATAGTAAACAAGGCGGGCCCCAAGATTGAGCCCTGTGGGACTCCATGTGAGATACCCTGCAAGCTTGAGGTCTCAGCTTCGATCCTGACACATTGCAGCCGTTCAGAAAGGTAGCTCTTGAACCAATCCAGAGATGCACGGGAAACACCTAGCGCCTGTAGTTTTGCAAGGAGGGTAACATGATCTATACTGTCAAATGCTTTCAACAAATCCAGAAGTACCACAAGTGTACCTTTTTTTGCATCCATAGCCTCCAATGCTTTGTCCGTGATCATGAAGTTAAGGGTTTCACACGAATGAAGCTTCTTGTTACCACTTTGGTGTTCACTGAGGCGCTTTTTGGTGGTCATATATGTCATTAATTGATTCAGAGCAACACGCTGACAAATCTTTTACGCAGCAGGAAGCAACGAGACTGGTCGATTGTTGTTTGGTATCTCATAATCTCCATCTTTTAAAAGTGGAATAACTTCAGACATTTTCCACGCTGCACTGACGACAATAAGGATCGATTCACAATGTCCGTCAGCACAGGCAGAATGCAAGGGAGCGCATCTTTAATCACAGACATGGTGACTTTATCAAACCCCGGGGCTTTGTCAGATGAAAATGACATTACGGCTCTACGAATCTCGTGACTTGAAACAGCGCGAAAATTAAATTTCTCCTCATCCGTGGTGAAATCGTTTGGCGGAGACAGTTCATGAGTAGCAATCAAGGCTTTAAATGCCTCTGATGCACCAACAGATACAAAAAGCTCGTTAAACTCCTCTGCGACCGCCTTAACTTCCCTCGTGTACACTTGCTGCGTAGCCTCCTTTCTCGGCAGACAATTCCTTATCAATTTTCACTGAGAACTGGTATTCTGACATCCTTCCATCTCTTTATTTATGTATTCTTGTTCCGCCTTCCGTAGCCTGATCTTAACCACTTGCCTGGAGTCACGGTACAGTTCCCAGGCCACAGGAACAGGGGCACCCAACGACAACTTTCGATAGATATCTGTTCGGTGGAGGGTAATTCGCCTTGGGTTTTCGGCGTCGATTAAAGAGTGCAATCGGATTTTCGTAACTAAAACGTGGCCTAAAATATTCACAATTGGGAAATCATAGCCCCTGAGGTTTTCGGAAAGGTGGTAATTGCTGTATTTGGCAGTCAAAAACGACAGCTAGCATTTTCGGAAAGAAAATAGTTCCCTAGAAAGCTCGTGGAAAGTTCATTTGAGCTTGCATTTTCTCAAAAAAAGATTTTGTTCCCTAACATTTTCGAGCAATTAAACTTTCAGCTAGGGAATCCGAACAGATGAACTTTTTCTAGCTTATGAAAACATCACTTTAAACAGACTTCAAACACCACAAGGTACTTAAAAATGCCTTTCTACAGCGTTTGGTTGATTTGGCTCGTTGGGTGCCCCTGACAGGAAGCCCGGTGCAACGAGCGCGCCTCAATAATCTATCTCTGTCTCGCATCAGCTCTTTGATTTCCTCATTGACAAATGGACAGTGGCGGTGCTTGACTTTCACTGACTTAACAGGCGCATGGCCATCTAGGACCTCATGAAATCGCTTGTTAAATCGATCAACCATATCACTCGCGTCGTCAACAAGGACAACTTCATTCCATGGCACACGCTCGAGATCAGAGACAAAACACTGGCTGTCATAGTTCTTGTAAGATCTGACTCTCACATAGCTAGGAGGGGGTTTTGAGATTTTCAATTTTACGAAGACATACACCAGATAATGGTCACTGATGTGAGATTTCAGTACATCACTCCTCTCCACAAGGTCGGTACTGGAGGTCATAATCACGTCGATAAGGGTGGACGAAGTTTTCAGATTATACATTATGTATCCCATCTTACACACCTTTAGTCACAACATTATTGGTATTTGCACTCTACATGCATGTACTTTGCTATTTCAAACGATTGTTCATTAGGCCATCCATGTTATTTATTTGTTGGTTAGTTTTGTTTTGTTTTGATATTTGTCATATAGTTGTCATCTTATCCTAATTAGGTGGTTTAAAAATTCTTACGCAGGAGTTAGAAAGGAGAATGGAGGAACGAGAGAAGCAGGTCAGGGAAAAAGATCAAAAAGCTTTGCCATCATCAGAAAAGTAAGACAGCCAAAATTGGTTTTTAAGAGGGGTTTTCTTCATTAATTGTTCTCTTGACTGGCTGAATATGTACAGCTGTATACACAGGGTCATTTGTTTTTCCCAGCCACATGTACAGCTGTACGAGGCCTTCCAAGGGGTAGAAGCGACAAGTGACATGGCTCCGAAAACAGACGACAATCTTCTCCCAAAAGACCGACAACTGAGAGAAATTGGCAGAAAGCGTGCAACAGCGACAATTCACTTTCCAATAATCTTTGTTTCCGTTGCGACAGGGACATTTGCCGCTAACAAAACAAGCGACAGACAGAGTAGAAAACGAGTGACAAAGCGACACCAGACCACCCCTTGGAAGGCATCATGTACATGTTGTAGTTCAATTTTATCCTTGGTTCAATTTATGTATGGTAATGCATTATAATGAGTACAAAATAAAGGAAAATAAAAATTGTACCAAGGATAAAATTGAACCAAAACATACATGTACATGTATACTTGCCTGCCAAATTTCTCACAATTGTCTGGGAGACCCTCTCAAACACATATCCCCTGATCTTGAGGATACAGTAGGACACAGGATATTCTGATTAAACATCAGCTTACATGTAGGTATTTAGACGGCCATTAATTCAGTTTGTTAAACAGATTTTCTGACATCTTCCAAAGCTATGAAAAACACACAGTGCAGAAATGAAATTTCCCAGTCCACCCTCTTACCTCAGATAAACAGTACCTACAGTGTTTACACTGTACTGGCCTGACATTATTCAGCTTTGAAATGAAGCAGTCACTGAAGGATTAAGCCTATGACAAGCAAAACACTTATGCTTTAGACCAGTCATGTGTCTTTGAAATTTTATTTTACAGCTGTAGGGCTAGCAGACATGCAGACACAAAAACAAAAATTTTATGGTACATTTACATGTATAGTAAAAGGATTTTTTTATACGTTATACTGTATACAACATTAATAAATTTGTTTTTCCTCTGTCAGCCTTGAGCCAAGGATGTGTTGTATGAAACGAGGCCCTCTATTCTGAAACTGATCTCATTTTATTGTAAATTCTGTAGGCAGTGTGACACTTTGTGTTCTTCTAATAAATTATGCCAGTTGTAGTTTATTTATCACTTCTGTGTGTGTAATAAATTTTACTTTCCATATAGATTACAAGAAAACAACAGCAGCTCTCCTGTGATGAAACACGAGGATACTAACAGAACTCTTTACAAACCACAGGTACATGAATAATAATTATGTTCATATTGTTTCTAAACCACAGAACATGTACAATGTACGCTGAATGATATAATTACCCAATGTTGCTTCTCATTTTTTTTTGTACTTACAATACTGTGCAATGATTTTGGCTAAAACAAATAAAACATGTCTTACAGCAGTGTACTGCAGGGCTTGTTTCTCATCCCTTCTACATACATTGTATTACATGTACTGCCTGTACATTATGTTCTGTGGTTTCAAAAAAAAAACTTTTTGCTATTTACATGGATGTTATTTGAGTACAGTAAGTGAAGCTTAACTACAGACTTTTATGTGGAACACGGATGGATACACTAAGTACATGTACATGTACATTCAATAGCGAGATGTCCTGTCTACTGCATGATGTAATGTCTAAGGTCATGAATGGGAAGGGGGTGGGGGTTGCTTTAATACCAATCTAAGGTGACATGTTGTACTGAGCTAGACATCCCTTACAAAATTGCCCTAATTTGTTGCTTGCATAAAGGACGGTACTGCAAAAGAAATTAAATATAAGTACAGGTGAAAGTGCCTTAAACCTTTCTGGCAAGGATTATTGCCACTTGTCTTGTGGTGCTCATTTCTACTCGTGTTCATGAGCACCTTGTGTCCGACAAGGCTTCTCACGTTTACAAGCATTTAGTGTCATCAGGCTTGTCGAGACTCTACGGAATGTTTTACTGTTTTAGACCCGGCAACTCCAAGTTTCAAATTAAAGTTAAAGAGGCTCTGCATATTAAATGGGAGAAGCCTGTTTTAACCAGCAGTTACAGCATGTTGGTTTAACCCTTTCTATTTAGTAAGTTTTGTAGTCTAATACCTCATGTTTTATACTTGTTTTCATTATTATTCTAGTAATAGTTAATCCTTGTAATATGAAACTCTGTATACAGTTAAAATTAAAATTAAAACGAACATTTGCAACTGAAGATGGCATAAGTATGTCGAAACATGTCTTGTTTTAAACTTAAAAGTCTTGTTTTATTTTATTTTTTACTTTATTGTTTGTTTCTGTTTTTTTTTTTTTTTTTTAGTTTGGTTGTTTTTTTCTGTTTGTCTCTTTGACTGTGATGTTTAAATAATATTAATGTGCATGTAAACAGCATTCGGTCTCTCAATGAGGACTACGTGCTCTTACAGCAAATGCCGAATTTGTTTTGTAGTTAAGAATTTTGAAGAGGCCAGATTCTAAAGGTACAAATTCAGGTGACCAAGAAACAACCAAAAGTAGGCCTGTGCATAAAACACTGGCAGAAAGGCAGGCTCAGTATGCAGAAGCAAGGTAAGGGAATGCACATGGTTTTACACTGATGCGCCTGTATGGAATAATACAGATGTTGATTCTTAGTACAATGATATGTACATTATACATGTACCTATACTACATGTACATGCACCTTAAAAACAATAAATAAAACAATGTTTTCAAGGTTAAACCTGACTACATGTTAGGGCTATATGCTCTGGCAATGTCTGGTGTCCCCTTGGGACTTACTTTTACCTTTGGTGCACAGTGACATACATGTATACCATATGCAGTAATATAAAACTACATTATAAATTTAAATTATGTAATTAAAAAAAATGCTATTGTAGACTCACGTACCTACATGCATGTCCAAAAGGCAATTAAAATACACATCTTATACAGTATTTTTTTTAATATTTATTTTTACCACAAAATACAATTAATGATTAAACAAAACAGTTTCACAAAGCAAATGAAAGTGGTGAGGAAGCCCAAAAGGAAACCATGAGGCTTATAGACATTGGGCTCCCTCAGAGTAAAAAATACAGTATAGTGGATACCGTGCAAGTAGGAATAAACTCTTTAATTTCTATATCATCCCAGATTACACCAAACAATTTTCATGTAGAATAAGGATTTTACTTTGTATAGCATGGCCCAAATGGGAGAAACTTTTGTTGACTCTCTCAAAATTATTTTTAGCAGGTTCAAATTTGATGGTGTGAGATTTGAGTAGAGACAGTCGCTGAGAGTCCACGGGAGTCTCAGTCCAATTGAGAACAACAATCTGAACTCAATGCACCGCTCATCCACATTTGGCCAATGCTTTTGTGCATACAGTGTATCTACTTTGTTAGCATTACATGTACATGGATTTTTATTGCGTTTGTTTTTACCTGTACATGTGTTGTTTTGCAGAGCAAGGATATTGGGTGCTGCTTCAGATGAAAGCTCTGATTCAGAGTAAGTTTCATCATCAGTTTTTACATGCAAAAAGTAATTGAAGGGTGTTCCGCAAATGGGTTGTACAGTGTATAATTATCGCTTTTTGGCCTTAAAATCCAAACCTCTCTAAATCTGCTTTACTTTGGCTTTCAGGTGGGTTATTGTGTCAGAAATAAAGTTCTGCACTTATGTTGTGATTCAAAGGCCTGGATTCTTAGTGGCCTGGATACAGTAGCTCTATTTGTATACTTGATGTTTGATGTTTACATGTATATTGGGTTGATACTATGTCATCTTCAGTCATCTTATTTGCATATTATTTTTACACATTTTTCAAACTTAAATATCTGTGCAACCAATGCAGATAGTTACAAATGGAAAACAGGGTTTTTAATCTTTCCTGGAATTCTATGTGATAAACTTAAAAAATTCAAGGGTCAAAATTTGATCATAGTAGCACTAAAAATGGTGACGTCACAAGGAGAAGAGTTAACCTTGAGAACAAACAAAGAACACTAAAGCCACTGTAACAAATTGAAACTTTTTAGCTGAAACTTGTGTTCAACGGTGCTGCGAAACAAGTTTCAGCAGGTGTTGCACCATGTAACATGGTTGGTTTTGTGAAACTTTTCAAACTTCCATTGTGAGACAAGTTTCACGAAAAGTAGAACCGCTTTCTACTTCTGCAATGGTCACAACG
Organism: Pachyseris speciosa; assembly: GCA_016490735.1. Lineage (NCBI taxonomy): Eukaryota > Metazoa > Cnidaria > Anthozoa > Scleractinia > Pachyseridae > Pachyseris > Pachyseris speciosa. The sequence goes on along the minus strand of JAEMWC010001152.1, from coordinate 229,699 downwards.
ATCGCAATGGTGATAGAAACGATTTTCACCGTGTAACACCACTCCGTGAAACTGGTCTCACTCAGTCTCTCATTGCCATTGCACACAAGTTTCAGGTAAAAGTTTCAATGTGTAACAGCGGCTTAAGTTATTTGCATTTTTCTTCCCTAATTTTTGCAGGAAAAGTGAAATGCCAAAAGTAATACAAGTAGAACAGAAACTTCCTGAGGATGTTATTCGACTACCAAGGTACATGAACATTGTAAGCTCAGTTAGTACCACTCGTGAACGAGAACAAGTGGGGAAATCCTGAAACACGAGTCACTTAGAGGGCAACACAACAGTGAATTACACTGGGTTCATTTTTGTTTCATACACTACCTGTATTACTTCAACATGCGGTTATGTTGTGGTTCAATTGTATCCTTTGTTCAAATTTTATTTTTCTTTGTTTCAAAGTCATTGTCCTGTAATTTTATTACCATACCCAAAAACAAACTAAAGAAATAAAATTTGAACCAAGGATAAAATTGAAGGTCCACAATAGTTATAATTATTTGCCATTTTGCCCTTGGGTAAATGGCTTTTAAACATGGGGAAGCAATGTTTTTGCACCGTTTGTGTACAGTATAACCGTTCTACCCAAAGCAAAATTTGCCTCCAGATAACTTCTATGAATACGTCAAAAAGAACAAAAGAATTGCCCATGACAGGTCCAGATATAAGTCTTACCATAAAGCGACTCAACCAATCACAGTGATTGCTAAACACATGGACATTGTGTGCTGTTTACTTGGGTAATTTATCAGTGTGTAACTGCAAACATGGAGTCATTCAAAACCCAAAAGTAAATCCAACCCAAGCCAATACCCAAAGGTTCCCTACGGGCAAAAGACCTAGTTTAAGCGCACCAATTGTAGGTTTTGGTTTTAGAACTTTATAGCACAAAGTGCAATTGATCACTTTTAGAGCAGTGAAAATGTTAAGCTTTTGGAATGTGGCTAGAGTGACAAGGATACCTCGCAAATTTATGTGATCTGGTAAGCTGAAGCCGCTCTTTGGGCATTAGCAGCGATGCCGAGATGGACAGCTGTTTTGGCCTTGTTAGGCCTCATCAGCATGGCATAGCTAATGTTCAGACTCAAGTACATTTTCACTGCTTGTTCTATTCATAATTATGTGGGTACTTGATGATGCCCACTACCATGTGGCCTTAGTGCCCAAACAGTGGCTTCAGGTTACCAGATCACATTAATTTGTGAGGTACACTGATCAATTTTAGGTACTACTCAACTAAGGTTTGTAGTGTCTAATTGCACAAAGGTCTCCCCCCCCCCCCCCTCTTCACTCCCTCATTTTGTGTTAACTGCACTCTCAGTCCACATATTCATTTCATATATCATTCACACTCATCCCTTTCACGGGATCATATGGGCCCGCGGTTGACCTGTATGGTGGCCGAGGACTGCCACTAAGTTTTGAGGGCCATTTTTTTAAGCAGCTAAATGTGAAACAAAATGAGAATAAAATTAAAATCAAATACAAATGCAATGCAATATAAAAGAAAAAGCAAATAAAGTCAAAGTCAAATGCAATTAAATGTCAAACAAAAAGCAAAGTACAAATCAAAATCAAAACTTGATTCAGATTAGAGTTGAATACATTTTTAAAAGAGGATCTAAATTCGAAGTTAAAGTAAATTGAAATTGAATACACTTGGAAAAGATAATGTAAAACAAAATTAGTGGCAACGCTCGGCCATGCGAAAATTTACTTTCGTTTGAAAAATTATTTCACATGGCCGAGCGCGTCCACTACCCTGATGCTTTGCGCGCTTCATTGCTTCGAGTACCGGAGCAACTACAGAACATCCGGCCAAATTTTGAGTGCTTGTCGGTGGCTCGCCGACTGGACAGTCGCTTCAGAGCTTTAAGAACGAGTTAGATATACTAAAGAGTGGCTCGATAGCTCGCCGGCTCTGCAGAGGCTTGAGTGCTGAAGAAGAGGTAAATATGTTTTGGAGAGTGGCTTGGTGACTCGATGGCTCGGTAATGACTGGCAAGCCACCGAGCTGGGAGAAAAAACCCTACAAAATTGGTCCTAGCCTGTATCTTGTAGTGAAGCCGAATCGATGGTAGTCTCAGCTTCGCAGCCCAGTTTCTGTTGCGTGGCATCTAAAAAACTAAAGCGATTAGCCAGCCACCGAGCCGCACTGAAGCGACTAGCGAGCTGGCGAGCTTTTAGTGGTCTTTAGTATATCTGTATATCTACCTCGTTCTTAAAGCACTAAAGCGACCAGCGAATCGAACCGGCAAACCACCGAGCCACTCTTTAGTGGTCTTTAGTGTATAGAACGAGGCGAGGTAGAAATACTAGAGTGGCTCAGTGGCTCGCCGGCTCACTATCGAGTATATCTACAGATGTTTGTAATCGGACAGCTCAAATCGGACAGTTTGGACCTAAAGCATCCAATTAAGACACAAATAAAGGCTGTTAAGAACCAATCACATTCGAGCACTTTGTTATTGACACAATTATATGCAAAATAGTGCCTACTGTTCACTTAGCCTTCATCAAAGTGTTTATATTGACGCTAGTGTTCTTAAGTGTCGAGAGATTTTGGCAGTGTCACCTGGCCTATTCCGCTGCCAAGACCATCATATGTTTGGTTGGTGTTCGCCGCCGTCCACGTACGGAACACGGTTCTGGCAGTGACATTTTACGCCATCCCGATCTGCCTGATTGTTATTCTTTACACCATGGCAGCCGTGAAGCTAAAACGACGCAGCGCTAATAGTGGCGAGACGTTTGCTGGCGGAAACGGACGCAGGAGAAGCGAAAATAAAATGAAAAGCAACGTGTATAAAATACTGTTTGCATTACATTATATTCAGTCAAAAGTAACGCAGTGGTTTCAAGAGCCGGGCCGCGAGCGAAGTGACACGGCTTTGTCACTGATTTCTGGAAAGGGAAGTAAGTGGGTCATTGTGATCTGCGCCATCTCACGGAGTAAGCCTTGTTCGACTTAACGACGTCTGGGAAGAGAGGGTCTAGCCAAACCAATAAGGATAATGTGCAAAGTAACTTTTACGGCAAAGGGAACAAGAACAACTAAAATAAACGTTCATTCCTATTCTTGAAATACGTGCTAATGCTTTGCTTTGTGGGCTTACGCCATCGCCACAATTTCTTCGGCTCCCTCCTTCAGACTTTTCTTTACCCGCTTCTAAAAAAAACCTGACTTCAGAGAATTAATAAGAAAACTTAGCTCGTGAAATATGCGAAGCTAGGCTACCTTCCTTCTGATAAAATTAACCATTTAACAGGAAAAATGGAACAATAAAAACAGTGCTAGTTCAAATAAAGCTGATGTCCACCCACGTCGGAATTCAAAATTATCGCACTGACACAGCTATGAATGAATATGTGAATCGCAGTTATGAACACTACTTAAGCAATAATGAGAATAAAGCCTTCAAAACTGAATTCAGGCCTGCACGGGAATTGAACCCACGACATCTACGATTACGATGCATTGCTTTACCAACTGTGCTAACAAGCCAACTGGGCGCTGGAAGTTTTTTGGTTCGTAATATACACGTGAGTGATGGATATGTGAGAATAAATATATGAAAATCATGTATTTTAACTGGGGATTAACTGAGAATGAATATGTGAATGATCATTGCACATTCATCGCGTATTAATCATTTCCACGTGTGTTACGAACCAAAAAAAATGACCAGTTGGCTTGTTACCTCAGTTGGTAGAGCACTGCACCGGTATCGCAAAGGTGATATGTTGGATTCTCGTACAAGCCTGAATTCAGAATTTTTTTTTTCAAGTTATTTTTTTTAGGCGTTGTTTTCGCTACTTCCTAAGTAGTGTTTATAACTGCGGTAATCATTCACATATTTATTCTCAGTAAATCCACAGTTCAAATATATGATTTTGATATATTCATTCTCACATATTCATCACTTACGTTTATATGGCCAGCTCCCAGTTGGATTGTTAGCTCAATTGGTAGAGCACTGCATCGGTATCGCAGAGGTCGTGAATGCGATTCCCGTAAAAGCCTGAATTCAGTTTTTTTCAGGCTTCCTTTTTAACTCGTGGATACGCAAAGCGTACGAACGAGTTATTGTGGGCACTGCGTGTCACTCACTCACTAAGGTGAAGACACACTTCGTAAGTAGTCGGCCCCGAACGAGAGCACTCGGCGCATGTCGTTCCCGAAGGTCACTCCGATCAAAGCTCACTCCAGCTCAGCGTGCATCGTGTCCGGAGGATTTGTTGATTTTGAAGCTTTCACAGTACGATTAGCTTTCTTCACGGGGACTGAAGATGTTTCATATTAGTACTACAGCCAACTTGGATACTGGATTTCATTACCTTTGTCTCGTCCAGGCGCTAAACATAAGGAGTAGGTGATCATTTTGGTTTTATCGATCGACCCCGCAAGCTCACGGGGAGAATATAAATTCCAGCTTTCTGGAAAGTGACTTGAAAATGAGTAAAATGTCATGCCAATGTGGTAAGCTTTGATAAAAATGAATCATATTTGTCAAACATATCGAACTTACATAGAATTGAGGACAAGAAGCATTGCTTCGATCCAAGACTAGTGGTTCCACATTGGAAGGGAATTGCTGACCCACACAGACACCCGTTTACTTGTTTCCAGTCAAGGCTGCGCTCTAGCGGCTTGCGGCGCCCTGAGCGGTAAAACTTAACGTTTGCGTAAGGGCGACTACGAAAAATTATTTGTCACCAGGCAGGGCAATCTTGCTTGAAGTCCAGCGTGCATTAAAACAGACCAAAATTCGTCTATCACACTGATGTTGTTTATTGTGTTAGCGAAGCGTGGCACACACAAATAAACAACCAAAACAAAAACCGTTCTACAAACAGTCGCACACTCGATGACATTCATAGCTGTTCGGACGATTTGTTGTAGCCGAAAACATATCACACAATCTTCTCTGGGAACGCCGCTCGGGATTTCATCTGCTCCGTTTCTCAAAGTATCTCAATATGTTTCTTTCTGATGGTTTATTCCTCATTTGTTTTAGTGCCTCAGAAGTTGTTGACAGGCTGGCATCTTTACGAGTTGATTTTGTCATTACATGTACTGTAACTAGAAATGAGAGTTTACTACAATTTATTTTGACGTTTGTTTACATTATTCACTTCGCGTTTGCTTCGCTAAAATTTACTCTTCCGATTGTTTTGTTTTGCTAATTTGACAAAGCAACAATGCAAACTATATAATCCTAAGCAACTACAGGAAAGAATTAGAAGCATTGTTTTCCTTCCCTTAACAGTGCAGTTTTTCCTTGTTGCTTTTGATTTCGTGACAAACCAGCTCATTACATTTCAAAAAATTCGCGAAGACCAAATTTAGCGAAAACTTTTTAAGAATTTGCTATGCTGCATCCATGTCCGAATTTTAGATCGAAAAATGAACTAGGCGATGATTCTAATTAAACCTGAATTATCACTACAAGATGGTTCTTTAAAATAGTCATTTTTACACTTGCATAATCTATTTTGGTATATAATATACCACAAATAGATTATGCAAGTGTAAAAATTGAAATATTATTTCAATCACACACTCAGTTGCTGAAGAAGCCATGGCATTTATGAAAGTAGAAAAATATGTCAAGTATATTTAATATACTTCATTGTGCACCAGAAAAGCTCTCTTATTTACTTTTATAATCAATAAATCACGCAATCAATTAATAATTTATTGATTAATTGTTTTGGGTGACCAGCTTCTAGGCCTGGGCACCCTAGCCGGAATAGTTGCAATTTTTCTTAGAAAAAAAAAAATCCGTAATCCTGTGTTTATATTGGATTATATTATAACCAAAGTCAATTCGCGCGCTCTGATTGGTCAATCAGCTATGGTTCATTGTACCAGTAAACTCATGGAAATTTCGCGCGACTTCTGAATAATTATATAAAAGCAATATACCACAGGTTTCTATGGTTTATAGGCTGATAAACCACTTGGGATGTTGGAAGAACACTCGAAGAATTCGTAAATCACTCGCCTGCGGCTCGTGATTCACGAATTCTTCGAGTGTTCTTCCAACATCCCAAGTGGTTTATCAGCCTATAAACCATAGAAACTTGTGGTATATTGCTTAACAAGACTCGTATCTCGAAAAAATCTGGAAATCCCATAGCAATATGTATCACATTATCAATTTATCTATAATTCCACACGCCTGTTGCTTTGTTGTCTCCTCTGCACACAACTTCTTGACACCTACTGGATCTGGGGCTTCCTCACTGCCTAACTCTCTTGGCAATCGTTTGCATAACACACACACACACACACACACACACACACACACACACACACACACACACACACACACACACACATACGCTGTCTTAAAAAAGGAACCTAACAGTGAGCTAGTGGACAGTGATATCCTCCAAAGAGGATCTAGATCCGAAAGCGAATACTATCACATTTATGTTTCCTACAAAGGGCAGAAAAGTCAATAAATTTGACAAGTTAAATTTGTAACATTCCCTCACATGTGTCTTCTAGTAGTAGCTGTGCTACAAATGCCGGTAGACAAAGGCTTTTCTAATTGGCCTTGTGTACCTTATCCACGAATTAGCCATACGCACCCTTTGATGAATACTAAATACAGTAAAAACCCGCAACTAAGAACCTACAGTTTTGGGAACTAGCCTAAATAGGTTCATATATGAATGGTAATTGACACAATTTTAGGCTACTTAGGTTCTTAAAATGGGTTCTTAATTCTAGAGAAAAGCAAATAAAACTCAGCTGCAAAAAAAGATGTTGTTGGCCTATCATTTCTACTTTCTACACCCGCCCCCACCCCTCCCCCCTAAAAACATCTGCCTTTTTCTTCAAATAGGATTCTTGCACTGCAGCTGTAATGTACTAATATGATTTTAGAAAATGAGAACCTGTTTTCAATTTTCAGGCTAAATAGATTCTTGTTTAAGGGGCTATTATATCCAAATTTTTGGCTAACAGGTTCTTAATTTTCAGGTCCTTAGTTCGGGGGTTTTACTGTATATGATTTTCATATATTCATTCTCATACATACAATGATGCTGCTGAAAGACTGAAACAACCAATTATCAAATTAGCTCACTTGGGGAAGCAAAAAATCTTCGCTTTTTTTTTTTTTTTTTTTTTTTTTTTTTACTAATCTACGTAAATTAACAAGCTTGATGCGAAACAGAGTAAATCGGACTACCCCGAAGAACAGCTTTGGACATTTTCTTGAGAAATGTTACCATGAATTTTGTTATGACACACGTACAAACGTCAAGCACATAATAATTTCTATTTTTTTAATCCGGGGAAACCAACGAGCCAAATCAACCAAAAGCTGTAGAAAGGCATTTTTGCCCGAAAATGTTAGCGAAAAAAAATTCCTTTAAGAAAATGCAAGCTGAAATGAGTTTTTCAGAACTTTCTAGGGAACTGTTTTCTTTCCGAAAATGCTAGTTGTCATTTTTCACTGCCAAAAACAGCTATTACGACCTTTTCAAAAATCTCAGGAGATATGATTTCCCAATTGGGAATCTTTGAGGCCACGTTTTAGTTACGAAAATCCAAGTGTACTCTTTAATTGACGCCGAAAGCATAAGGCGAATTATCCCCCACCGAACAGATATCTACCGAAACTTGTCATTGGGTACCCTTGTAAAATTTTGGCGAAAGGGAAAACTCAAAGAAATGAATTTGCCTGGAACAAAACGATCAAAACGAACGTTTTAAACTTTTAACAACATCAAACCGCAAAGGTTCAATATACCATACAATAATTTCTTTAGCACATATACGCCGGCTTAAGTAAGAAGATTTGAGTGATCATCCCAGTTATAAACAATTATTGATCATTAGTGAAAATAAAGCCTGAAAAAATCTGCGATACCGTTGCAGTACCCTACAAACCGAACTGGCAAGCTAACTGGGAGCTCGTCATTTTGTTGGTTCGTGATATAAACGTGAGTGATGAATGTGCAAATGAATATATGGCCGTGGATATAGCACACTGTTGTAGTTAACTCCTCTGTTGTTCTTTCCACAACACGATTTTGTTGGTTTGTTTGTTTGTTTGGCGGGATGGGGCTAAGGGACGGGGAGACGGGATTAAGGGATTAGTTTTCGCCACTACCCTACCCTTTGACCTGTCCGGCATGGGTGCATAGCCCAGCCAGGAATACAAGACTCTGGACGGCATATAGCTCATGGGGTTGCTGAGACACATAAACCACGTCACCACGATAAGGTAGCGATCGGGAGAATTAAGATAAGCAGCAGCTGAAATTTCTTTAGGCTTCAAAACTGGCCATATTGCCTTGGAAGCTCCAATCTCGTTCTCAGAGCCCACGTGTCTTTTGGCCAGCGCCAAGACACGGAACTCTGGAATAATCCATTTTCAGACTCCAAGATTTATGGAGTTCCGGTTTTACGGCGCATGTGTCACGGTCTTGACCAAAATGGAGTCTTTTTTTATAAGGCGATCGACTTTTCGTTAGAAAAACTGGGGTAAAAGGAGTTGAAAAGAGAGCAACATGATGCCATACGAGCAGTTTGCGTAGAAAAAAGAATGTTCTGGTCGTACTTCAAACGGGATTCGGGGAATCACTGATTTATCAAGTATTTCCAGCAATGTTTCATCACCTCCGGTAAGGCGGCGAACCTCCGTGGTCAATTTTTTCCCTCTCAACGCATCGATGAAAGATCAACTGGAGAAGTTAGAGGGACTTTTAGATGTGTGCATTATTCAAAGCGTTGTTGAAGAAGGTAATAAAAAGGTTATCATACTTAAAAATTCCAGGGAATGCTGTTTGCTTTTTGGTCATACTGAAGTCTTCGTGGATTGCAGCAATGTCAGGCTAGGAAAGGGTACAGTACAAGCACTTGTTGTTGACACGGCTCGTTTGATCCTATAGTATTAATTATGATTAATCCTTTCCTTTGGGGATGAGTTGATTGTGATTGCTGGACTCGGCGTCATAAGTGGGCTTAGTGTGTTGGTTCTCTGCTCTGCTCATTTGATTTGAGTTCATGTAGAGCTAGAGTTCATTTGATTTACTGTATCCCAATGAGTAGAGCATCTGTGCTCGTCTAGAAGGATTTGAGACTTAAATTGATAATTATTAAAGAACGTAGAGGTTGTATTTGTGTGTGTGTGTGTGTGTGTGTGTGTGTGTGTGTGTGTGTTTCCACTATAGCACTCCAAAGTGATCATTTTTGGGACTAAAACGTTACTTTAAACTGATGGGAAATCAACAATGTTCAGTTTTGTTTCTTCAGAATATACATGAAAAAACACAGTGACCTGAGTTTACTGGCTTGTGTCTTGGTGTGAACAACCAAGACACAGGTTCTCTCACCTTTCCGCCTAATTTTAGCAAGGCTATGCCAATCCAATAATGGGTTCTTCCTGCTTCCCAATTTTCATTTTTTTAAACATATTTAAATATTCCTTGTCTTTTTAGTGTCTTTATTACTAAACCATTTGCTAGAGAGACTTGAGGGAAAAATGATGTTGAAGTGTGTGAGGGCTATATATATATTCTGCTGGTCACATACCAGGTTTGGTCAGTTTTAGCACAGCCTTGTCTCGTATGTCTAATTTATTTCTGAAACATTTCACAAATAAAATACTGATCAGTGGTGCAGCCTTTTAACTTTATGTATAATTCATGTAATGAGTTTATGACAGCATCAGCATAATGTTTATTAACCAAATTGTGTTAACTGTCATGCACATGTATCACAATAGATGTGCTGCTGCATAACAGTAGAAAGACATGGTTTCAAATGTTATTCTGAGGTCAACCTAAACTTATAGTAAAAAAAATGTTCAAGTTTGGCACAGCTGTGGTGCAATGTTTGAAATCAGTAAGCTATTCTAGTTATCTTAATAAAATAATGGTAAAAATCAGTGATAAAATATAAAGCTGATAATTAAAGAAGTTATTTTCTTTTGCTTTTGTTCTTTTCTTCAACAAGGGCTACATTCTGTCCAGCATATTTTTTGCTCTGTTGGTAACAAGTTGAATTTACATTTACATAAGTGTCATCAGACATGACATGATTGCCAGACCAGCAAATAAACTTCATCAGCCTGCATTCAAAAATAGACAATATGTTTCTTCGTGTTTCTGGCTTAGTATTTTGAATGGAGATATGTTTGCAAAATATAATGACATAAAAAGCCAGAAAAATGGCAAACCAGAATTCAGAACACTTCAATGTAATTGTGCTTCACAAAATCCATCACTCTCCAAAAACTGTATTATGCAATTAACCCAACACAACATTTTCTAGCATTCATGAACTCATTACATATGCATGTAAGTCAATGAACTTAATAATGCCTTGACACTTTCAGCTATCAAAAAAATCAATCATTATTTTATCAGCTACAAGTCTGTGCAAAAGGCACACATACCGCTAAGTTCACTTTTTAATGGCATTTTTATTTTATCCAATTATGCTGCTTGTATACATACTAAAGTACTTCAGGACTGTGACAATGAAAAAAGGAAAGCTAATTTTGTGAGATGCCCTCATTGCATTGAGACTAAAAAAATGTATGAACTTGTACTTGAATTGTAACCCACAGATGACAGATCTAGATCCACAAACCCTTTTTGCGGTAGCACTACCAACTCCCATCATTTCCATTCACCTAATAACATCCCACAAAGTTGTTTACGAACAAATGTTGCAGGGTGGGACCTATGATTATCATCCTTATATCTAAGAAGACTAGATCAGAAAGCCTAACATTTGCACATCATTACAAAGACCCTAAGTGTTGTCCAACCGGGATTTGAACCTGCGGCCTCCCACTCACCTGACTGATGCCTCATCCCATTGGGCTAGCCAGGTGGTCAGTGGTTCAACCTCTAGGTAAGTAATCAAGATACTGTACTTACACCATGAGTTCAAGCCTCCAAGTCTCCAGATATAGTTTTTCAAGTTAATAACCTCAAACAGTGTCATAATTTATAATTACCAATTCTGTCAATTAAGCATTAACATATCAGTCAGCAAAATATTTAACTCAACCATCAGAACAACGCATGAAGGTAAATCGTTTTATTCCAGTTCCTCAGTTTTAAGACATGTACAATCAAGAACACCGAAACAATGAACAAACCTCATTATTGCGTAGCCAATGCAGTCTTTGCCAAAATCAACATTCCTTTATTTTGCTAGGGAGGTTCAGGTTTTCTTATTGACTCTGGCAAGATCCTCACTTCCACGTTTTGGCGAGGCTTTGCCGGACTTCAGGCGTGCGTTCTGTTCCGTTGCTTTTTCTTTGTTTGGCTTCTCGCTGATTCTGGATGGATGTACTTTCTGTCGCCTTCTTTCCTCTCGTTATCCTTAATGACGTTTGAAATGTTTCACGCTATTGTGACAAGCTGCGGATATTTGTTTTGGAAACCCATCGTCCTCCGTGAAAGCTAGACCTGTTACATTCTCAAAAATTATTCAAAAGTTTTCTTTCTTTGAATTTTCTCCAAACAAATCAATCGGACAACTCGAAAAGGTTGAATTGCAGTATTTGCAAACGTACCGGCGATCTGTAGCTTTCGATAAAACCTTGACAGGAGTATTTCCCGCCAATTTTCTCCGCCATATTTGTTTACGAAGCAACTTCCGGCTCAACTGCCCATGCTCGAACTTCTAGCCAATGAAAAAGTTAAAAAAAAAAAAAAAAAAAAAAGGATTATTCCAGAGCTCCGTGTCTTGGCGCTGGCCATAAGGCACGTTGGCTCTGGGAACGAGATTGTGGAAGTTCCTGCCATTAGTCCACAGAAGTACCCCTCTATATATATATCTTCCAATAATTACTTTTGGCGTCTGAACAGAGAACATAAACCACATTGTAACTAGATTGGGAGGATGAAACAAGCTCTCCGTATAAAAGTTCACACCAGCAAAGCTGGATTCGCTTTGTGGCCCTATCTTTTTCTGAACGGTGATTACAGCGTTTCAAGATTCTAAGATTAAGGGGAAAGGGGCTCAGAGAGTCTCTGTTGAAGGTGGAGGAAGAGGGCGAACAAATAACAAAAAGGTAGCAATTCTGAATAGAAATTCATTGGAAAATTTATAAGGTGACTCCGAATCTCTTCCCTCGACTAACACGAATGATTTTAAACCCGTAACAAATTTTACATTTGCATGTTGATTGCTATCCGGGATTCATTGTGCTCTGTTTGACTTCTTAAGACTTAAAATCTTGTAAATTTTGGCGTGTTTCTGACAAGTACTACTATTACTTAGGTCGCCTATAACGTGAAAAACAGATGCTATAAGTATAACTTTCGAGCGAATGATTAGGCATATGTTTTATTCCACTATTTTATAATATCGGTATATATAATTTTGTAGTAATAATCCATCAAAGCAAAAGATATGGAGACCGGTATAAGCAATGCTAAGCCTTTTCCTCCGGAAATGTCAGTAATCTACCGGCATAGCCAGATCTGAGAATATGAATATGAGAAATTCATATATTCGAATTGCGGACTAAAGAATGAGTATGCTAATGATCATCGCAGTTATATGAACACGACTTGAGCAGTAGTGAAAAATTCACGCTTGTTCGGGAATCGAACCCACGACCTCTGCGATACCGGTGCAGTGCTCTACTAACTAAGCGAAGAAGCCAACTGGGAGCTGGTCATTTTGTGTTCGTAATATACCCTAAAGTGAAGAATACGCTAATTCGAAATTTAGCCCAATGGAAGTTTTCGGGGATAGAAGCTTTTTTCCCAGCCAGAGTTACAAACTAAAATATAGTCAGTTTGAATGCTAAAAAGGGTTAGCAGGCTTACTTCGACCTTAAATAAAGTATTTGCTCCACTGAAAACCGAAGAACTAGGGTTCTCAGTGTTACCGACGACAGCTTTTTTCAGTTTATTTAGATAAAAAATCTATTTTTGTATCAAATAAAATCAATTTGGCCACATCTTAGTTCATATTTTCAACTATTACCGATTCATGACGAGACGCAGCGGAGTCTATCTGGAAGTATTACAAAGGAATGCGGGGTTGTGGACCCCGCATTCCTTACATATTTGAATTTCAATCTGTCAGTGAGTCAGCCCGTGTAAAGTAGAAGGCGTGAAAATTCGCAAGTGCGGCTGTCAAAACTAATTTTTGTCACCGGAAACACTGTGATTGAGCCGTGAGAAAATTAGGATCACTTTCTATGCGGCGGGGAGAGTGAGAAAGTGACGAGACAACAAACAATAATGCAGAAGTCCAAATCACGCATTCGTTTTTTTTTTTATTAAGAAAACCCGGCCGAATTAGGAATACCGGTAAACTCGCCTACGCCTCTATAACTCGTTCGCTCACTGGTATGCGAGTTCACTCAAGTAATGTATGTTCAGTTATAACTCTAATTTTTTATTTTGTGAGCGTTTACAATTATAGCACGTTTTCCTTTGTCTGTGAAAAATTTACTCAGCGCCGGCTATGTTGATTTGATTAAATTTCCGTGGATTTTCCTACGACCGTAACAGGGAGCAGTGGCTTTCATTATTTGACGTGAGATGGATGTGAAGATGAATACAATAAATAACTGTGAGAATCTGTGACTTTGGAGAGCACACTGGTACATAAGTTATTGCCACGGATAGAAACTTTGATATCAAGAAGAGCCAGCGAAGCTTCTATGATTTCCAAGGTATATTTCAGAGCCAGATGAGAGGAATTGACGGAGGTTATAAATTCATTGAGTTCCTCAAAACACTGCACCGATGCCGTCGTCAAGGTAGTGACCGTATAGTCAGGGGCACCCAACGAGCCAAATCAACCAAAAGCTGTAGAAACGCATTTTTAAGTACCTTATGGTGTTTGAAGTCTGTTTAAAGTGATGTTTTCATAAGCTAGAAGAAGTTCATCTGTTCGGATTCCCTAGCTGAAATTTTAATTGCCCGAAAATGTTAGGGAACAAAATCTTCCTTTGAGAAAATGCAAGCTGAAATGAACTTTCCAGAAAGCTTTCTAGGGAGCTATTTTCTTTCCGAAAATGCTAGCTGACGTTTTTGACTGCCAAAAACAGCAATTATGACCTTTCCGAAAATCTCAGGGGCTATGATTTCCCTATTACGAATCTTTTAGGCCACGTTTTAGTTACGAAAATCAGAGCGCACTCTTTAATCATCGCCGAAAGCCCAAGGCGAATTAACCTCCACCGAACAGATATCTACCGAAACTTGTCATTGGGTGCCCCTGTATAGTTCAGGTTTAGGGTCTTTGTATTGATTGAAGAATTGGTGCTCAACGTATAACCTACAAAAAACAAAAATCAAATGAAGAATGATCCTCGCAGTTGTGAACGCAATTTATGCAATTGCGAAAAGAAGCCTGAAAAAAATTCAGGACTTCAATGGGGTCATCGACTTCATCGGGGTCATCACCGGTATCGCGAGGTCACGGGTTCAAACCCCGTTGAAGTCCTGAATTTTTTTCAGGCTTCTTTTCGCAATTGCATAATTTGCGTTCACAACTGCGAGGATCATTCTTCATTCGATTTCATTTCCGCAGTTCATGTAAGATTTATTTCATATATCATTCACAAAAAACAAAAAAGAAAAAAAGAAAAAAAGAATGGCGTAGCTGGGTACCATTAATTTGCTTTTAATAATTATCAGCGAATGAAAAAGAAAAAAAAGGTCGGGGGAGGTGGTACTCCCTTATATGGCTATATCAGGTATATGGGGCACCAAAGGGTATGGATTTTTAGCCGTGTTGGTCTGAAATAGGTTATCGATTTTGAACATTTTTGTCTGAAATAAGGTATGGTTTGTCCATTCGTCTTGGATTGGGTATACTTTTTTAGAAGAAGCTACTTCTTCGACAGTAGGCGATAAGACCATCTGCAAAAGCCTTTCTTTTTTGTCCTTAATTATCTTTTATCGCGCACATGAAATGTCTGAAACAAGGTATCAAATTTTTGATCAGGTCTGAAATAGGGTAGGGAGAAACGCTGTTTTTGTTCTGAAATAAGGTAAGTGTTTCGGGAAGGGGGCCGCACGCCCTACCCAATTTTTCTGGGAGTACACCCCCACCCCCACCCCCCTCCGCGGGATCAAGTTAACACCGAAAGGGGGAAAAATCTAGAGCAAAAATTCATCTTTCAAATCGTATCAATGAACGCTTTTCATTCTATTTATTTCCGTTTTTCACGTAGCTCCAGATTCTGTGCACAAACCATACATAACCCGCAATTCCTCGATGCGATCTGTGGAAGGGCAAACACTAGAAACGTCAGCTTTTTTAATCTCTTTACGGTGGTCAATTCCGTTGACAAACCATATTCTCGTGTTTCACTCCCCAAAAGACGTAGCACCCGACAGTTTCTTTTAAAACTAACCCATTTCATTCTCATCTGTTGATCACATTTTTTTTTTCATTACAAACATTTACTATAGCTCAAACAACATTATTTTGTGTTTCGATTCATTATTACACCAAACGAAGTGGGTATCCTGTGGCACAAACTCAAATGCCTAATTTAAGCCTGTTCCACCTCACGAATTTTAGGGAACTTTAAGTACGCAAGTACATGTAAGTTGACTACTATCTATCATTGGCAGTCACAAAAATTCCGTTTCAATTAGTTTGACTTTAAATCACAAGACAAGTGGACTATTCGTGACATCTCATGCCACCAGTAACCTTGGTGATACTTCAATAGTTAAAATGAAAATAAAAACAAGAATTGTTAAAGACAACAGTAGCACACTCTGACGATACATATGGATACAGCTGGTAACATTGCAGATACTTGAATAGTTAAAATGAAAAAAACAATTGTTAAAGGCAACACTAGCACACTCCGATGATACATGTGGATGCCACTGGTAACCTTGGTGATACTTGAACAGTTAAAATGAAAATGAAAACAACAATTGTTATAGGCAACAGTAGCACACTCCGACGAAACATCTGGATGCCACTGGTAACCTTGGTGATACTTGAGCAGTTAAAATGAAAATGAAAACAAGAATTGTTATAGGCAACAGTAGCACACTCCGACGAAACATCTGGATGCCACTGGTAACCTTGGTGATAGTTGATCAGTTATAATGAAAATGAAAACAAGAATTGTTATAGGCAACAGTAGCACACTCCGACGAAACATCTGGATGCCACTGGTAACCTTGGTGATAGTTGATCAGTTAAAATGAAAATGAAAACAAGAATTGTTATAGGCAACAGTAACACACTCCGACGAAACATCTGGATGCCACTGGTAACCTTGGTGATACTTCAGCAGTTAAAATGAAAATGAAAACAAGAATTGTTAAAGGCAACAGTAGCACACTCCGATGAAACATCTGGATGCCACTGGTAACCTTGGTGATAGTTGAACAGTTATAATGAAAATGAAAGCAAGAATTGTTTAAGGCAACAGTAACACACTCCGACGAAACATCTGGATGCCACTGGTAACCTTGGTGATACTTGAGCAGTTAAAATGAAAATGAAAACAAGAATTGTTATAGGCAACAGTAACACACTCCGACGAAACATCTGGATGCCACTGGTAACCTTGGTGATACTTCAGCAGTTAAAATGAAAATGAAAACAAGAATTGTTAAAGGCAACAGTAGCACACTCCGACGAAACATCTGGATGCCACTGGTAACCTTGGTGATACTTGAGCAGTTAAAATGAAAATCAAAAGAAGAATTGTTATAGGCAACAGTAGCACACTCCAACGAAACATCTGGATGCCACTGGTAACCTTGGTGATACTTGAGCAGTTAAAATGAAAATGAAAACAAGAATTGTTAAAGGCAACAGTAACACACTCCGAGGAAACATCTGGATGCCACTGGTAACCTTGGTGATGGTTGATCAGTTATAATGAAAATGAAAACAAGAATTGTTAAAGGCAACAGCAGCACACTCCGATGATACATCTGGATGCCACTGGTAACCTTGGTGATAGTTGAGCAGTTGAAATGAAAATGAAAACAAGAATTGTTAAAGGCAACAGTAGCACACTCCGAAGAAACATCTGGATGCCACTGGTAACCTTGGTGATACTTGAGCAGTTAAAATGAAAATGAAAACAAGAATTGTTAAAGGCAACAGTAGCACACTCCGACAAAACATCTGGATGCCACTGGTAACCTTGGTGATACTTGAGCAGTTAAATTGAAAATGAAAACAAGAATTGTTAAAGGCAACAGTAGCACACTCCGACGAAACATCTGGATGCCACTGGTAACCTTGGTGATGGTTGATCAGTTATAATGAAAATGAAAACAAGAATTGTTAAAGGCAACAGCAGCACACTCCGACGATACATCTGAATGCCACTGGTAACCTTGGTGATACTTGGTGATACAGTTAAAATGAAAACAAGAATTGCTGAAGGCAACAGCAGCACACTCTGACAATACATCTGGATGTTACTGGTAACGTTGGTGATTCCTGAGCAATTTATTTTGTATATTTTTCTTATTTTATGCTATTTGAGACTAGATCAACAGATTGGAAAAGATGCAAATTGTTTACATCTTTTCCAATCTGTTGATCTAGTCTCAAATAGCATAAAATCAAAAAATATACAAAATAAATTTCTCAGGAAAAAATGCCATCTTCTCAATGGGGAGTGCATGCCCCACAGTATCTTCTACATTTCCCAAGATATTCATTTTTGTGGGACCTGAAAAAAAAATGGCCTTTTGTCATAAATGAGCTGCTGACTGCATTGACACCAACTAGCAACAATACATGTAAGCCATTGATTTCCAGTTACGAAACATCCCCAGAGTATTTTTTTAATGTTTAGTCTTAACCATTTTACATACCTGAAATTGAGCTAACATGGATATTGTGTCTTCCAATTTCTGTTTGTTGTCCAGTCTTCTTTTGCACTGTCAGTTGGTCCCATTGAAGGACTCTGGACCATAACTTCTCAGTGCCCAGTTAGCCTCCTGCAGGGAATTAATCTTGTAGGCAACAAAGCCAAAGAATCAAGAAGCTGCTACGTATTTTGTCTTTCCATGTGTGACATTGCAAAGAGTTGAATACTGCTCAGCTCCTCCTCCATCAAAAATTCAAGATCATCATGTATCCCGGTTGATCTGTAGGAAAGGAGAGGGAGTGCAGAACTGTGATACTTATAAAGAGATATAATTAATGCCTAAGGTGGGGAAATTTGATCTAGTTTTACCAAATTTCAGGCCCTAGTGTGGGATTTTGACCAAAAATTATTTTGAAAAGTCAAATGTCCTAATATGTCCGAGTTACCCCCTCTTGTTCTTATAAATATTGATAAGTAGCAAACTACAATTTTATCCTGTTCTAGGAATCCCTCTTATCCCCCTCAATAAGGCCTAAGACACGAAAATAACTTGTTTCAGGAAATGTGAGCATAATTTACGAGTGACATTGTGCGGATTTCGTAAAGGGAACGGGAATTACCTTTCGTTGACGGGGTCTGTTGTAGTATTTTGGTCCTCAGATAGTGAGTATTTACTCCTCTGTCGCGAAATCTGTTCCTTGGGATTTATTTTTCGTGCTACAAGAACTATTTCGCGCCACTCGCAATGGAAAGCCGCTGATCAGTGTTTCCGAGTGCAAGGTTCGCGGAAAAAAAATTGAGAATTTCTCTAAGCTTACCTTTTGGGGGCAGCTACGTGGCAGGGTTAGTAATAAGCAGCCAATGTCTTCATCCATTTCTTGTGAAACAAACGATGATGACCCTGACATTTGCAAACGGCGATTCGTTTGAGTCTTCATCACAGGATTCGAACTACTCGCGGCCGTGCGAGTGCTCGTTTATACGTCGGCTTGAGCTTCGCAAAGTACGCTAATGATAAGGCTGTTTAAAAAGCATCTTAGCTGCTCAAAGATCTCCTCTTGATATAATTGCCAGTCTCGTGCACGGAGAAAGGAATGCCGCAATTAATCCAAATGATGAGGCAACGATTTCATCCTCTGAAGAAGCTTTTCCTCGATACGGTTCTCCATCTATCGTCTGTAAAGCTCTTCGCCTTGAATACTCGGACAATATCCTCCGGAAAGCGTGCTGGTAGGGAATATTCCTCGGGAAATATTCCTCGGAGCCATCGACACACTTCTACGTGGCTCGGTTTTCTCAAATGACTGCGAAAACGAGACAACGTGACTGAACGCACCTCAATCGTCAAGACTAAATTTGATACTGACATATTAATCCTATTTGATCCGTGTTCACCTCTCTTTGTTGACAGAAGTTTAATTAAGGAGTAAACCGCAATTTTAATTAGTTCGCAAATCAAGTACTTCCAGTTTAGGCCCACTTGCGTCTCCTCATGCAACATTGCTTTTAAATTCTGTCTTTTAAAATAATTTTCATGGCAAAGATGTCTATATTTTAATAGTTTAAGTCGTAAATTCATTCCAATTCCAACGAATAGGAAGTGTCCTTTGTAATTAAAGGGCTGTTTCCCATTTTTTTCTATTACTCCGAGAAGCCCCGCAATTCCGAGCTAATATTTGCTTAACGAATTGAATTGACAAGTGGCTGGTCTTTTCTCGTCTTTTCTTCTTCTTCTTCTTCTTCTTCTTCTTCTTCTTCTTCTTCTTGTTAAAATTTTTACCGCGTATTTGCTTCCCAAAAACACAAGAACAAATGAAACTACATATTTTAATGAGACTATGAACTTGTATATTGTTAGGTTTGGCTCGTTAAGAAAAAACTATTATAATTTGTTATGCGTTGTGCTGTCCAAATTTCTGCGGCCGGGTTGGCCTTCTCAACGGAATTAGTCTGTATATGTGCGAGTGTGAAGTGTTTTTATCTTTCCTGCACGATTTTCGTGCTGTCTTTTAAAGCCTCATTTGGGCAAACTCTTGCAGACGATCTGATATTTCGGTGTTATTAGAGCAAGGCGAGAAAAAAGCCCTAGTTCCAGATCATGATTTAACCTAAATTTCTGAAGCGCTGGGTTTCTCGGGCAAATGTAACACTTAAAGACAAAACATCTGGTTCACCTGTTTATTAATGATTACCAACCTCTAGGAACTAGGCAAGTGATAGCGTCAAACTCATAGCCCCTTTATTTTAGAAAATTGTCAAAATAAAACAAATCCCACTCGTATACCCGGCATATTTTTGTTAGCAAGCTAACGCAGTCACGCTTGATCTTTTCCAATTGTTCAAAATAAATTTAATTAATTCAAAGAACGTTTTCAGGGACAGAGCCTTATCCAGACCAGAATATTTAATTGGCAACTAACATAAAGTTTACGAATTAAGAGTGTTAGCTGGCTTCTTTAATTCTTTAAACAATATATTTACCCATCCAAAAACAGAGGAATGCGGTTTTTTTTTTTTTTTTAATGTTACGAGCGACTTTGCTGACATATCGCTTAGACGGAAAGTGATTCAGTTTTCTCTGCCTCTCTTCGTATATTTGCAGATGTTTAGCTGTTGCCGATTCTATCACCCCGGCTTTGTTCCGTGAATAAAAAATTCTTAGCCGGTTGGCTTCCTACGTACTTTAAAAATTCGAAAACCGGAATAATTAGCTTTCCAATTTTCTTCTCTTTCTCCAAGGAGTCCCACATTTCGGAGCTGATATTTGGATACAGAATTGAGCTGGTATTTGGCTCTTTTATTGGAGAAAGCTGCCAAAACAAAACAAATCCCACTTGCATACCTGACATGTTTATGTTATTAAGCTAACGCAGCCACACCTGATGGCTGTTTCAATTGTTCAACCGAAATTTAATTCAAAGGACGTTTTCAGGGACGTAACCTCATAACCGCAAGAATTCCTAATCAGCTGACTCAAAGTTTACGAACTTAGAGTGTAGGCTGGATTATTTCAAATCTTAAACGATATATTTTTCCTTCTGAGAACAGAAGAATTGCGCTTTTAAGTGTTAAATTACAAGCTTAGACGAAAAGTTATTTTATTATTATTTTTTGCCTCCTTTTAGTAAATTCCCGCCGTCACTCTTAAGAGCGTGAGTCGGTTAGCTTCGACTACGTATTTTATTTATTCCCAAAACCGCCTTTGTAGCCTCATTTCAGGCAATTTTCACCGTCTCTCCTCACAATATATTTGCAGCTGTTGCGGATTTTATCAGCACTTAAGTGAATTAAGAACGTTAGCTGGTTGGTTTACTTCGTACTTTCACCATTGGCCGAGAACAGCAGAATTAGGTTTTAAGTGTTAGGTACGACTGCGGCAACCTCATTTTTGTCTGACGTTAGTCAATGTAAGCCGTCACTGCTCGTGTTTGCCGCTGTCACCGATTAGATCACCAATCGCTCCCATCTTATTATTATTCAGGTCGTCTGACTGTTTTGTCGATAACCTTGTCTCATTAGAAAGCGTCCATGAGAAAGTTTGTTTGCACGCTTTTAAAACTGACATTCATTGACATATATACTTCTCAATTAAACGCGATATGGGTGGAAGTATTACACTCAACTGCTGATTATTAAAAAATCGATAAAATGGGTACTTTGGAGTCTGGTTTGCCTTCTTTTTTAAAGTTTGCTTCCCAAACATCTCATCTTTCCCAACTCGGAGGATTTTAATTTGCTCCTTTCTGTCAATTCCAGCCAATAGGAGGAGATCGTCTTTATTATCTAATTTCGGTACATGCATGAATGGCATGTATCTCCTTAGCCATGACCATTGTTTTCGTGACCAAGCATTCAGCAAATAAGTTTGGGATCTACAGAAAATTAAAATAAATACTTAGGTATTGTAGGTTCTTTCTTCCTCCGTATTGGACTTGCTTTTCTTTTGTAATTCAGTTTGGGCTGTTGATTGCAAGACATTAGGCATCTGACCAGCCCTTTTGAAGTACTGTCCGATATCTTCACGAATAAAATCAGATCTACAAAATCGTTTATCTTTTTCTCATTTTTTTTTTCCTTAATATGTGAGACTGAAATTTTACCCTTATCTAACTTTTTCAGTCCGCGCTTGGAAAGTGCGTTCTTTTACTCACAGAGAGCCTCACAATCCCGAGCTGGAGCGCCATGATTAGCATGATTTGAATGTTTTCTTTATCAGGATACAACAGGAACACAGAATACTTAATGAGTCACACATTTAAATTCCCCAGTTATTTTTTAACGTTTGCACCCAACAACAGCTAGGAAGTCTTCAGTAAGTTATTTCGAATCAAGAGCATCGTAGGGCATGATTTCTCTGAATTGTTTTGGTTTTCTTGCGTGGATTTCGTTTAGAGTGGGCTCAGTGCCTTGTGCTGGTGAGTAGTGCTTTTAACTTTGTTACCGAGGTGGTTGAGGCGGTCAAATGTGGCCGACATCTTAGTTCATATTTTCAACTTTTACCGATTATCACCCTATTATCACCCTCCCCCCCCCCCCCCCCCAAACCCCTTAATATTTTCGCTCTTATATCATCATTTGCCGTCTCACTATTCTGTCAGTAGTCATTACCATATATACTCACCAGAAAGTATGTTTCTTGTTATATTTAACAAGAGAAAGGAAAGAGGTGCCATATGCTGAACTTTTCTTCTTTACTTTTCTTTAAAACTCTGTAAAATGGTTATTTTGGAGTCGGACCTTCCTTTTAAAGTCTGGTTTTTAAACAATTTCCACCATGGCAAAGATGTATATATTTTAATAGTTCAGAAATTCATTCCAATTTCAACGAATAGGAGGTGTCCTTTGTAATTATCACACTCCGCCAGATGACAGTATTCTTTAGTTCATGAAAAATTGATTACCACCCACTCAGTTTGTTCTCACTAACATATACCCGTCTGGGTTTGTCTTGACGGAGCATTCACTACATGATTTCGAGATCTACAGCGTCACACCTCAAGTATGGCGAGAGGTCTCTTGTCCTTCTTCAACTTGCTCTCCTTCTGTATTCTTTGGGGCCTTTGTCCTCCACACAAAGCAGATGACCCGCAAGGTGAGAAAATATCCTGAGTCATTAAGTACAAAAAAAGTCATTTGCACACTTCGTCTTTGAATACGCGAGAATCAAGAGAAAATTTACAGTGATGAAACTTTTAAAAGCTGCGTCCGTAAAGGACGCATATTTTGTTTTTGGTGATTTTTCAATGAATAGCTTGAAATTTCAAACAACAACAACAACAAAACATGGCAAGTTTTGACAGCAAAACAAGACCATTATTCTAACGTTTCCACTGACGCATTGGCAGTGTTAAGCTTTTTAAAATGATGGTACAATAGCGTAACAATGCCCCTTTAAACATACTGCGAAGTAAATATTAAGCGGAGGAATCCTAAGTGCTTATAAGAACCGTTTATGGGTAGTGCAGTAATGTTTTTTATCACTGGACGGCCGATTTTCGTCCTCCGATTTCCTTTAACACAAGACCACAAACTTTTATTTCAGTTGACTGTCAAGCGGCATGAAGGATATATTTATATTTTCGTATGCAGTACATGATACCCCAATCACCATTTTTCTTAATAATTAATGTTGGGTTTCCGTCTCTAAGACGGAAGGGTAAAGTAGCTCGTCATAGTTGGTCGGCATTTTGGCATTCTATAGAAACTATAGCTAGACACGCTTTTCGCAAGGTAGGCAAAAATCCATCCTGCCCTCTACAAACTACAACGTATGAGCTCTTGCAAGGTTTTAAAGCCTTATTTTTGACAGACAAACATTTGTTTTGCAGCTGCCAGGTTGAAGATGAAATTATCATCGAAGATTTGTTTTCGCGTCTACGAAAACTAGTCGGATTTTCGACTGAGAAGTACACCGAGAAATTCTTAGAAATCTTTTAATTGCAATTTTCCTTTTCTTTCTGTGTTTCTTTCTGCGCGTAAGGACCGTTTTTCCTTCAGACAAATGGGAAAAATAAGGCCTTTGCAATTAATAATAATATATAAATAAATAAAAAAAATAAGGCTAAGAACATCGAAAGTCATACTACTGATTTGGTATCGATAGAAGATATAAATTCATGACGTTGTTTCTGCTATTCATGAAAAGAACTTTATGGGATTAGATGCAATATCAGAAACTCTGCAACTTGCAGATAATAAACAAATGATTCCTGAGATCAGACAACCCACACATAAGTCACCTGCCTATGTGTCGCTTGGAATGGAAATAAAAGGAGTCAGTACAGGAAAAATAAAAATTCGTAACAATGATAGCTCAAATATTATTAGTGCTTTTAGTACGGTAGTAGGTAAGGTATGCATTTCGTTAGAATGTGTGCAGTCACTTTGCATCATCTGCGCCGCAAAAAAAGGAATGTGTCCAATGACGTTTCTTGTGGAAGGAATCAGGTTTTAACGGGTAAGACTGATGATCACCGTTGTTTCGCTAGACAAATTTTATAGCGATCCAAACTAAGATTTTAATTCTGTTAGACTTCATTTAGCATCATCCACACTGTACAAAAGTAAGAGGGGACATGTCCAATTATATTCCGGTGTGCGAGAAAACTGAGTAATTCGAAGGCTGCTATAGGGGAGTATGTCTTAAAAGCCAACAATTTCTGTTTAAAATCAAGCATTTCTTTCGCGCCTTATTGTAACGCGAGTACGTTACTGGCAGTTTAAATTTCGTGAACTTTAGAGTCACCCTAAATTTTGGAAATAACCATGAACATGTCCACTGACATTCTGCGTGCGAGACACTTGTTTTTTAATGCTGTTAATTTATTTCGAAACTCCGAAATGAAACGGCTGTTGAAATCAAAGCATCTTCTTTCCTGCCCTAATGAATATATACTCACATGAGTTCTATGTAGATAAATGGACCGGCCTTTTATTGTTGTGTTTATCCAGTGGAATCTACGTTGCATTTTAGAAAAATAGTTAGAAATGTGCTTTATGCGCCGGATAATTATCAGAAGTTAATGATAATAGGGTTCAAGTGAACGAAAGTACACCCTAGGAAAATTAAAAAGAATAAAAGATAGACAAAATATATTGTACAATATATATTGTATTGCCTATAACACGTTTGTTCATTACCAAAAAAAAAAGGAGAATAAGGTGGAATTATCATTGTTGGGCTACCAGGAGTCTCGATTCACCGAATAGCAAATAACCTAGAATGCTTTCTTTATTACCAAAAAACAGGAAGGCAGAATAACTAATAACTCACACATTTAAATTCACCAGTTAATTTTAAGGTCTGGGCACAATAACAAGAAGACTCAGGGAACTTGTAGTGAACTAAGGGTATGGTTACTCTTAAGGGCTTCTTTTTTCTTACGTGATTTCGTTTGGATTATGTTCAGTAATGTGAGCAGCTGAGTTTCCAACAACTTTATGCGGTAATCTTGCGATATTTCCAAGCTGGTTGGTAGTTAATAATTTTAAGACAACAGATATTAAAAGCATAACCTCATACGTGATAAAGACCGAATTAAAAGAGTTTACCCGCGACACGCGACGCGCGAAAATTAGACACTCTCAGGCATAATTATTCAGGTTGTCTGACTGCTTCTAATCAGTAACCTTGTGTGTCCACCAGAAAGTTTGCTTGCACGCTCTTAAATTCACCCAGTAACATATAGTTTTCAATAAAACGCGATATAGATAGAAGTACTACACTTAACTATTGATTTTTACTTTAATTTGCTACTATCTGACAATTCAAGCCAATAGGATAAGCTCGTAGTTACTATTTAATTTTGTTAGATGACTGATATGTATCTTTTTAACCACTGGCATATATTTCTCTTGGTTTTGTTTTGACCAAGCAATCAGCAAATAAGTTTGGGATTTACAGAAAATCAGTAAAAATAAATGCGTATTATAGGTTGTTTCTTCCTCCGTCTTGGGCTTGCTTTTGTTTTGTATTCGTTTGGGCTCTTGCTTGCAACACATTAGGCACCCGACCAGCACTTTTGAAGTACCATCAGATAAACTTCACGAACAAAAGTCGTCATCGGATCTAAAAAGACGTTTAGCCTTTTCGGTTTTTAAATTCGGCCGGAGAATCAAATGAAACTTGACCTTATCTAACTTTTCCAGGCCGCGTTTATTAGGTATACCTAACCAGGATATTTGAGTTGTTTGCAATCTAAAGTGCTGTTGGCATGGCTTTCCTTTAATCAAAGAGAGCCTCATAATTTCGAGCTGAAGCGCTCAGATTAGTATCATTTGAATGTTTTGTTTATTAGCACACAACAGGAAGACAAAACAGTTCATGGCGCACAAAATTTAAAATTCATCTGTTAATTTCTTTCGTCTGTACCCATCAACAGCTACCATGTTCGAAAAAGTCCTTGGCACGTCTTGATCAGATAACATGTAACTGCATTAACGACCTATTTTGGGAACAATGCGTAATGACATCACTAGAACAGATAACCCCCAACCCCCCTCCAGACAATGTTGGAAGCCAACAAAGGCAACTTGGACACGGTAACCAAAATTGAAATGGGGGAAGGAGGGCTAAATCCGAAATTACGTGTAAAAAGTTTGGAGAAATGGCTAAGTGTGCCAAGAATTTTTTCGAGGATTGTGGGAAGACCATCGCGCAGAATTCCGCGACACATCCGGAACTTTTTCTATCGCTTGTAGCGCTAAATTTGAAATCGCGCGAGTCAAAAGACCCAAAACAAAAAAGAAAATGGCCGAAAACGGCGCGAAACCGACTGCTCCTTGCCTTTGTTTTCATTCTTTACAGCACACTGATCGATTAGGTACACTCGGGCTTTTAAAGAAGAGACATCAAGCTTTTATTCTAAACATTTTTCTAAGCCGTTGATCCTGGATAAGGTTTATCAAACTGACGTGGAAAATGCGCTAGTTTTACTTGTTATTTGTATGAAATATTGACTTCATTAATATTCTGATTGAAATTTTCCTCTAAAAAAGATATTAGCGACTTAGGTATACTCGGGCTTTGTAAGTTCCCGATCTGAAGAAGGACTGTGCAAAATTTCACGTTTGTACGTTGATCGCAAGTTTTGTCAAAATGATGATTTCGAAAAGTTATTCCGAATACCTTCAAAAAATGGTTGCTTTATAACTCCCATGAGTATTTAACAGAGTTTTTAACTCCGCCCCCTCTGACAATAGCGTCCAGTCATGCACAAAAAACAGGGCGGCAAATTTAAATTCAAAGGGCTATTAATATCTGTTTATGCACGCGGCAAATTTAAACTCAAAGGGCTATTAAACATCTGTTTATGCGCGCGATTCACTTATCATCAAAACTCCATCCGAGTGCATACCGGTCTGTTACTGAAATGGTTTTCACACAAGAAATGCAGCGCGTTGATCGTGAGCTCCATTTGGAGCTCGCAGAATCCCCGATCAACCCTGCCTTTATTCATATGTCTTCCCCTCTTCCAAATGGTTGCGATCCATTATATTACCTCAAAATAAACGGCAAGGCGCTCTGGAAATGGTCTGGAAATGATCTCAGAGAAATAAAGACGTTAAAGGAAGGCAAAACAGAATACTTCATGCAATGGCAGAACTAATCCCCAGCCGGTTTCGGAGAGATTACTTTTGATTTTCCTTGAAATAAGATCTCGGACTGTTCGGAACGCCGTTTTATATCGTTGTTGCTTTTCTTGAAAACAAAAAAAAAGCTGGTACAATACTCTCAGGCAGGACCGCATTAACCGGTCTAGGAGTGCAAGTATCGAGTACTAGTACGAAACCTGTGTAACCCATGCCTCACGCTTCTCCTTTGAGAAACGCTTTCCGAACAGCCTATTTGACTTAAAAAAGATTTCACACTATCGAAAACTTTTTACGGTCTCCTTTGCAGGCGTTTTCTTAGTAATCAACTAAATTTCAGCCAATATATAAACAAACCGAGTATGACACGTTTGATATACACATCGCACTACTCAGAATGACCTATGATCATGACACTTTTATTATTTTTTTTTTTAGACAAAAATTAATTGATCGCAGAAAAATTCATCTGATCACAACTAAGGCCCGATTTAAACGTCGCATTTTACATGCGCCGAATCGAATTGCCAAATTAAGTGCATGTAAAATGCGACGTCTAAATCAATTAAATGCGACATATTTCAATTCGATGCGAGTCAGTCGAATATTCGACTGATCCAGTCGAATATACGACTGAAGTTCGACAGTTGATTTAAACGCCGTATTTTACATGTGCCGAATCGAATTCAAATTATGTTAAATAATTTATGTTTGCTCGAATGGGAATTTAAAACACGTCGCTCGCGCTCAGCAATTTTTTTTTTCGGCAAATAAAGGCGACGTTTAAATCAAATCAGCCGTATTCATTCGAGTCGACTAAAATTAGTATTTTATTCGGCGCATGTAAAATGCGACGTTTAAATCAGGCCTAAGCTCGTTTATTGACCACCGCCGCTGCTTTTGATAACCTGTTAGGTGCAATGGCCGTTTTTTTTCGTTTTGAGTTTTCCAGTCCGCCGCCTTTCGCGCCTGGAAAAAAGCGCTCCTATCGCAGGTTAAGCTTTTCAAACCGCCCGTTGTGCATGGGACTATTTCGATAGTTCAGAAAACGTTTCTACTAACGGGAGTTGGTTAGCCCTTTGAGTCGAATAAAAATATCGCTGCACACGAATTTGTAAAACGCTTTGTGAAGAGTGCGGCCCGCCTTTGATTAGTGCGCTATTGTTAACACTATCGCACCTTTGGATTTACTTTACGCATTCAACCGTTTGATTGACAGCAGCTGAAATCTGCGAAGAGACTCAAGTATTCCCAATGCTGAAGCTGTTAACCAATCAGAGCCGACTAGTTCTAGACATGCAAATTATTTTGCCGCCCTTAGAACTGCAAGTACATGTCGCGAAAGACAATGGCATTCTGCGCGATGCTTGAGTAACTTACTGGGAAGTAAGAACATCTTAGGGCATGGTTTCCCTGGAGGGTTTTGGTTTTCTTGCGTGGATTTCGTTTGAACTGGGCTCAGTGCTTTGTGTTGGTGAGTGAGGGGTAGTTGGCATTATTGGCATCCTGTAGTCCCGATATGTACATGGAAAGGATTAGGCGTCGCTTCAGTGTTTTTAATTCAGATTTAGCTGTTTCTATATTTGAGTAGGTTTTAGATCAGCTTCACTGAATCTTTAAACGGCGGAAAAGAAAACAATTATTAACCCGTTGCTAACTGTCCAAAATAAACTCCATTGTGAATTGTTAATCATTCGAGTATTTCACTTGAAGTGTTCAGTATGGAGAATATTTTAATATACTGCGAAGTAAATATTAAGCTTAGGAAACCTAAGACCCTAAGAACCGTTTATGCGTAGCCCACTACTAAATAGTGATCACTTATCGGCCGATTTTCGTCACCTGATTGCCTTTAACAGTACAAGACGATAAACCTTTATTTCAGTTGACTGTCAATGCATGAACGATATATTTATATTTTTGCGTTCAGTACACAACACCTCAATCACCATTTTTCTTAAGAATCGATGTTGCTTTTCCGTTGCTAAGACGAAGTGTAAAGTAGCGCGTCAGATAATGTCGGATGTAAAACGCAAAACTTTAACATTTGAGATTTTAAAATAGTCAACTCTTTGGCAATCCACTGAGAAATTAGAGCTAGAAACGTTTTTCACTATCGGCAAAAATCCATCCTGACCTACACAAATTACAACGTATGAGCTCTTCCTAGGTTTTAAAGCCTTATTTTTCACCAAAACAACATATTTCTTTAAAAAAGAAAATGAAAGCATTTGTTTTGCAGCTGCCAGGTTGCAGATGAAAATTAACATAGAGGAATTGTTTTCCTGTCTACGAAAACTAGTCGGATTTTCAACTGAAAAGTACACGGAGAATTTCTTCGATATCATTTAATTACAATTTTTAATTAATTGTTTTGTGTGTGTGTGTGTGTGTGTGTGTGTGTGTGTGTGTGTGTGTGTGTGTGTGTGTGTGTGTGTGTGTGTGTGTGTGTGTGTGTGTGTGTGTGTGTGTGTGTGTGTGTGTGTGTGTGTGTGTGTGTGTGTGTGAGAAAAAAAATACCAGCTGGGCGTAAGGACCATAATCTTCCTATGAGAAAATGCAAGCTGAAATGAACTTTCCACGAGCTTTCTAGGGAACAATTTTCTTTCCGAAAATGTTAGCTTACGGTTTCCACTGCCAAAAACACCAACTACGACCATTCAGAAAAAAAAATCAGGGGCTATGATTTCCCCATTGCGAATCTCTTACGCCACGTTTTAGCTATGAAAATCTGAGTGCACTCTTTAATCGGCTCCGAAAGCCCAAGCGGCGAACTACGCTCCACCGAACAGATATCTACCGAAACTTTTCGTCGGGTGCCCCTGACGGTGTGCTCCTTACCGTATTCATAATATACAATCAGTGCAGAATTGTGCCTCTCGTCTTCTCAAGCGCAGTTCAAAATATTCACATGCTACACCGTTACTCACAGAGCTTCATTGCCTGGTGGTCAAGCAACGTATTAGTTTCTAACTATTGCTGTTAGTTTTTAAGTCTCTGAACAATTTAGCACCTCTTTTCATCGATGAATTATTATATCGTTACAGCCCAAGCCTTCCTCTTGCCCAGATATAATCGAAAAACGTATGGTGATTGGGCCTTCTCTGTCGCAGCTCCGAAGTTATGGAATGCTATGGCCATGATGCGATCAGCAAAGAAGCACCCTCTCTACTTAACTTCACGGCAACATTTTCTAATAAATATTCAATGAAAACTAATTTCATAGTTGGGTTTCTTCGTTAATGGGAAAATTAATTACAATCATGGCATTATCGTGTTTTTAAGGCTTATATTTTGGAGAAATTACTCAATCATGATTAAGATCGGTTTACCTTTAGATCGTTCAGAGATGGACTATAGGTGATGTAGATTCCTTAGAGGTTCGCTTAAGAACCTCACGATTAAATAACGGAGATTAGTTTCTAAAGAAACTGTGGTGCTGCGTCGGTGGGGGAGTGAAACACGAAAATTTGGTTTATCAACGGAGTTGATAATGTAAATTGACCACCGCGTACAGGGATTTGATTAGCTGACGTTTCGAGCGTTAGCCCTTCGTCGGAGCGAATCGAGGAATTGTGGGTTGTGTATGGTTTATATACAGTAAAAAGAACTACGCTATTGGTGGTAACATGGTAACGTGAAAAACAGGAATAAATTAATTGAATAAAAAGCGCTCGTTGATACCATGGGGGTTAAGATTGCCAATTTGAAAGATCAATTTTTGCTCGCGATTTTTACGGCTTTCCGTGGTACATTGATGTAGGGAAAGGCTGGAGATCGACATGTGTTGTTTGGAATGGCTGGGGAGATTAAAATGCCGAGTGACTGGTTTGGATGCATCTCTGTCATCTTTCTCAACATCACGTAGATGTTCTCGGAATCGGTCACCTAGTCGTCTTCCTGTTTCGCCGATGTAAAACTTTTTGCACATTGTAGAGGTTATGCAAGAGATAGCATTTGCGGAGGTACGCGTGAAACAATCAGTTATCTTCGCAAATCGCTCAGGGCCCGATATTTTGTCAGTGTTTTGAATGAAAGGACACGTTTCCTCTGATTTGTTGGAAAAATCAGAGTCATCACTACATAGACGTCGAAATCTAAGAAATTGAGAGTAGGGAATGGCGTTTTTGACATGAGATGGATGTGAAAATGAATACAACAAATAACTGTGAGAATTGGTGGTTTGTAGAGCGCACTGGTACATGAATCGGTTGCACTGATAGAAACTTTGATATCTAGAAAAGCCAGCGAAGTTTTCGAAATAAGCTTACAAAGACAACGATTTCATTTGCACTTCAATTTGTTCCTTACTTTGTATTTCAGCAGTTACATTATTGATTAGAGTAGCGGATACTTCAAGAATGATGTATTACGATTGGAAATTTTATAAAATGCCTATCCTTATTCATTTCACTTCGGAGTTCATAGTCTCATTACCAGAAATCAGAGTCACGTTTACCACTGAGAAGATAATTTATTCATGCTTCACGCGACCCTTCCAAATTGGCTTCCTGAGTTCCTAAAGAATGTATGAATTTCAACTTACAGAAAACTTCATAAAAATTCACTGGAGACAATGCTGCTTATTTCCCGCACGTTACATAGGAACTATAAACCTTTCCCCGTGTTTATTTTTAGACGGCAAACATTAAGAAAAGCCGCTTTTAGCCGGTTCTCATTGTGAAGGATAAGTCCGGATAAAATACTAGATACCCACTGGCCATTATTTTGCCTTAGAAACCAGTCCTTTTTAAAT
>JAEMWC010001152.1:187500-192500 GCA_016490735.1 Pachyseris speciosa | reverse complement strand
GTCTGAATACGCCTGGATTGTTTGATTGTAATTGTAGAGCTGGTTACACTGGAGATGGTGCTGTTTGCAACGGTAGGGAATAAAATCAGTTCTACGTGACTTCGAAAACAGTCATTTGTTTTACAGTTGAACCTTTGCTCACTGACACCTCCAGAAAGAGGACACCTCCCATTAGCATACATCAACAAACCACGGTCCAGGCTATTTCTCCACTGAAACCTCATATCTCCCAGTTAATGTACAATTGGCCATGTTCTAAACGAGTAAGGGCCTGGGAACGAGGTTTTAAAATTTATCGATTGGAAAAAAATTGTTTCCATTGCAGCACTGTTCAGTTGAATTGGAGCTGAAAAAAATGATTTTGAAAATTGTGAAAATTAGAGACTTTGTATGGTTTGAGGGACACCCTTTCCGAAATAGAGACACTTGTATGGCATTTTAAATGCATGTTATCTGGCGGCTTTTCATCCAAACGTATTCAAACTTGCTGAAACTGTTTATTTTGAGATACCCTTTCATGTGAGAATCGATTTAGTTCAATTTCATTGATTTTCAATGAAATTTGGATTCGTTCCCAGGCCCTTACTTGTTTAGAACATGGCCAATTCTAAGCTTGCTTTCTTCAAAATAAAGTCGAAAAACAAAACTGACAACATTTTTTTTATACTCAAAATGGTCAAGGTATCGGGTATGTTTTTCAAATGAGAACAAAATGTAATCAGTTTAAATGGGCCGAGTATTCAAATTAAAAATGAGCTTGATAAATTAGGGAGAATTGTTAATTATTACTGAAATTGCTTAACATTTCCAAATTAATTCTGGTTTCCTTAATACGAGTAGAATGCCAAGACGCTCTGGGCATGGCAAATGGTACGATCTCTGACGGACAAATTAATGTCTCTTCAGCATACCTTAGTGATAGTTCTGGGAGCCAGGGACGACTGAACTTTACACACGCTCCAGGCGTAGCCGGAGGATGGTCAGCTGAGAAAGGTGATATCAATCAGTGGCTACAGGTGGACTTTCTGAGACAGGACGTCACTGTGACACGTGTAGCAACTCAAGGGAGAAGTGATGCCGACAAATGGACAACCAAGTATAAATTACAGTACAGTGACAATGGTGTGGATTTCCATAACTTCACGGAGAAAGGATGGACAAGGTCACATTGAACAGCTTTAAACGATAGATACTGATATCAAACCATAAATGTCGTTTTGAACAAAAACCTATGACAGTCGCACACCAAAAACTAAGTGCACATTAAATTAATACTCCATTTTTTTTGTGATAGCTCGTTTTGTTAAACTTCATACTATAGTATCTTCTTTAAACGTTCCTGAACATTTTGGCACAAAGGAAAATTTCAAAATATAACAATTGTGAAAAAGGTAGCACTAAACGGCAATGCTATCTTTTATTGTTGCGATGTGTTAATTCCCTAAATTAGGAGTTTCGTGGAAACACAGACTGCCACAGTGTCGTTTATCATAATCTCAACCCACAATCAGAGCACGCTACATCCGCTTTCGGCCAACAGCTTGGCATCGTCGCGTATCTATGAGGGTGGAGCTCTATGGCTGTAACGGTAAGCTGAAAGTTTTGAGTGGCGATTACTTGATCTTTCAAGAGATTTCTTGATTGCTTGCTTGATAGAGCGGCAGAAACACAGACAGAGGCCGAGACAGAGAATGGTCAATTGATTGATTGATTGATTGACTGGTTATTTGATTGACTGACTGCCTTATTTATGTAGAACTTAAATATGGCACATTAAAAGGCCAAAGAAACTAAATTACCGCATGTTATCCAGTGATAGGTTAATTAAAACTTACTGGTGGTAGCCTTTTCAGTATAGTAGCTAGATATGTGTTTCTCTCTAGAGGTATATGTAAAGGTCGCTCGCCTCAAACTGTTAATTCGGACAGTAACTTAGCAAGGTTACAATTTGCGATGTTCCCGTTATGAAATTTGAAGCGTGTTCGTTGTTGCATTGACCTGGCATCAGTACTCGTGGATGGCAGTTTATCATTGCATGTCGTCTTTGGAGAATTCAGCTAAAAACCTCTCATATATCTTATTACAGCGCAAATGAGGAAAACGCCGGGAAATTTTCAACGCCGACAGATTCAATAACATAAAAACTTTTCATGATTATAAAGTAAATAACGGCCAGAAATGTAGTGATGAAATATATGTATATGCGTTCGCTGAAAACGTGCTGCACTAATACTACACACTTTTCTTAGAGATAATTTATATTGAAGGCAGCCAGCAAAAAAAATTCTCTACTTTCGGTTAAATTTAATTGGTCCGAAATCCATTTTTTTTACTTTCCTAAAAGGGTGTTTTGTAAACATTCTTTGTGTAGATACCGCAGTTTCCTCGTGCCAGTCCCTCCGCAGCCTGTCTCCTCCTCCTCCCTCGGGTGTTTATTGGATTGATCCTGACGGTGGTTCCCCAGCCAACAGATTCAAGGCTTACTGTGAAATGGAAACTGACGGAGGTGGCTGGATTCTAGTGTGGAGCTATCATTTTACTATGTACCAAGATTTCCCAAACAGTGTGAACGCAATTACGCCAAGACCGAACTGGCCAGCTTACGGTCCCTGTTTCAACGACTCCACCCCTGAGCGAAACAAAATACAATGCCATAGACTTCACGCTGTGGAAACAACTTGGCAGTGAGTTTCTGATCAAGAGCAACATTAACAACTGGTTGATTTGTCGTCCCGGAACTGGAAGTTTGGTTGATTGGAGTGGTGGAAGCGTCAGCTGTGTGATCGTTAATCGCGTGACTGCCAAATGTAACGGAACGGCAGCACCTTTCACATTTGCGCAGAATAAAGCTCCCGCACCGATGTTATACAGTGATGAACCCTGGTGGGGTAGCACTTACTACTACTTTGACAGTGACAATCTAAGAGGCTACCCTGTCCGTGATCCTTGTGGAACGGGCAGTACGAACCAATTGCCTGAAGTGGGTAATCCACATGGCAATATATTTGTTCGATAGTTTGGTAGCACTTTGGGAACTAAACTGTTTTGAAAGAAACTATAGACCTTATTAGTATATAATAAAACAGTGGATAGCGTTAAAGGCGCACTCTCTGGTTGGCTAGTCAAACTCCGAATATCCTTTGCTATTTACCTTCGAGCAACTCACGAGTTTCGTGCCCCCTCGTGTGAATTTCGAAAAAATGGAGTCCCGTTTTTCGTCCGTGAGAAGCGAAGAAATCATCTAAATTAACGACGAAGCAGTCACTCAAAAAAGAAAGTGACTAAATTTGGTTTGGTCGTGTTTAAAGGTAATGGTTTATTTTTTATCCCGGAGTTTATCGATAAAAACCAATGAGAAAGGTTTTGTTTACAAATGCAAATTAATCTTACGTAACCTCACTTGTTCACTTGAAAACCCAAAGCTGACTGATATTTTTAACAGAATGGTTTCAAATACAGAGAGAGTTTTCAACTCCATTTGAAGAAATGTCGCTACCAGGACTAAACAAATGTCTTCAGAAATTATATCTGTCAGCGAGAAAACGGGCGATTGGTTGTTTCAGTCCTTTGCGCGCTGGAAAATATTGCAATCGTTGCTAGAATATATGAATTAAAATCAATGTTTTGTTTTGTATATCATCTCACTGTTTTAGTATATACTAAAACAACTATTCACCTCTGTGTCTCTGTTCATGAAAAAGACAGAGAGGTTTGTATCAAAACAAGGTCACCTCGAGTCTCACTTCTAATCAAAGGCCAGGTCACTAAACACACAACTGTAAAATGGCCTATTGTTTTCAATTTCTTTCGGGACGATTGTAAGTCCCAAGAGAATTGGCAAACAATCGTTATGCAAAATGGAGGACAAACAAAGTGCATTATGAGAGATGTGAAAGGGATGGATTTTGTTTATGTTGTCTCAGACACTAAGCCATCAGAACTACGGGCGAAGAAGGGCTTTTTTAAAACATTTGTTAAGGTACATGGTAAAACTACGTGATAAAACTTCATAACATATCTAGTCCTACAAAACTAGCAGCTAAGACTTCGTTAAGACTGGACATCAGCTGTTGACAGCTGTTTCCACAATTGAGAGTTTCAAAATTAAAAAAAAAGAAAAAAAAAACATGCTAAGTTGTTTTGTTTTGGATAGACAAAATGGTAAATGCAATGCTCTCCCGACAGTCGAACAAAATAATCTATAGTTTCCAGCTTTACACTGTAATCTCCAGGAATTACAAGTCCGGGCGATAGTCGGGCAAAATCCTGCCATTAGATGTCACTTTGATTTTAAAAAAATGTAATTATAAAACGAGGTGATTTCGTTTGCTTAAATAGCAAAGAGAACATTAACCCCAGCATTAAAATGCTGAGCGTAGAATTTTACGGATTAAAGAGGATAGACACGTTGTAGCTGACTTCTAAGAGTTAGCTTCG
The DNA here is from genome assembly GCA_016490735.1 of Pachyseris speciosa. NCBI lineage: Eukaryota > Metazoa > Cnidaria > Anthozoa > Scleractinia > Pachyseridae > Pachyseris > Pachyseris speciosa. Next base: position 188,063 of record JAEMWC010001152.1, on the reverse strand, counting down.
TTAAGCTGAGTTGTTTTAAATCCAAATAAAATGTAGAAAAAAAATATGCCTAAATATGCAAAGTCGACGAGATTGGCATTAAGGGAGGGACTATTAAAAAACCGGCGGGGAGTGGGGAGCTTTGGATAATTTTCCGTGCATTTCTTTTTATTTTGTTTTTGTTTAATTTTTTTTTTTTTGTTGTTGTTGTTGTTTTTTTTTTTGTTTTGTTTTTTGGAGGCCCACTTCTCTGCAGGATATTTTTCACTCTGCATTATTTTTTAGGTACTACCGCTTGTAGGACTTTTTTTTTTTTTTTTACAAGTTTCCCTTGCAATAATTATATTTCATTTTTCATTAGGTTTGATTATTGATGACCGACTTTCACGGTCAAATCACATCAGAGAACTATGCAGAAAGATATCCTCGGCAATCGGTGCCCTGAGGAACATGAATTAGGTCCCTTATTTCTCAATCCTCTGCAGTAGCGGTGCCTTACTGTGGAATTCTCTTCCTGAAAGTATTAGGGCGATCAGATCAATTGGACAGTTTAAGAAGGAAATCAACTGCGTACTTGAAACATT
>JAEMWC010001152.1:95000-185000 GCA_016490735.1 Pachyseris speciosa | reverse complement strand
TGGTATCGTGTAGGAATGACCATTGTTTGGGTAGAAGGTTGTTTGCTTCTGCTTGTACTTGTATGTTGTACATTGTCTTTAGGTATTTGAGAAAACCTTGCAATAGAGGTATAGATTCTTTTGTTTTGCAGAGCCAGATATAGTGCCTGGCAATAAGGAAACAAAAATTGATCTGGCGTTGAAGTTTAGAGGAGTCTGATCTCAGGCCTAATAAAACAGTCATGTCTGCAGAGTAGCTATCAGGAATAATTTGGCAGAGTTTTAATCGCGCTATGATGCTCTCCCAGAAGAGTGCCGTTTTTGTGCAGGACCAAAAAAGGTGTATGAGTTTTTCTGGTTCTTTTTTACAAAAGGAGCAGTTGGGGTTTTCTTTTATCCTTATCTTAGTCAAGAAAGCATTTGTTGGAATTCTTCTGTGCAAAAGTTTGAACTGAAATTCCCTCAGTTTTGTGCTTTTTGTGATTTTATGGGCTAGTTGGTAGGTCGAGCCCCACTTTATTTCGTTTTGACCTAGGTTGCAGTCTTCGATCCATTTTTGCTGACTTGTAATAGGAGCGGCACTTTTCTTTGTAATTAAGTTGTCATACACCAGCCTGCTTGCTTTTCGGGCTTTAATCAGTTTTGTCGAATAACTTTCGTATCCATTGCCTTCGTTTGTGAGGTCTCCTTGGTTGGATGTGTTACATAGCGTTTTAAGTGCGGAAATTATTCCATAGTATACTAAGGGTTGGACCTTGATGTTGTATTTGTTTAAGAATTCTGGTAGAGTGAGGAATTTTCCTTCTCTGTTCCTTAAGTGCTTGACTTTTGTAATGCCTTTACGATACCATTCTTTAAAGAAAATAGGGCTGTCGTTGATCCTTATAAGTGAGTTGTACCATACGCTTTGTTCTGTAAGCTGGCTTTCCGATGTTATATTCTCTTCAAAATTGATTTCTGACCAGATTAAGAGAATTTCCTTTAAGAAATTGTCTTGCGTTCTGAAGATATTAGCTGTGTCTATCTTATTAAGATTGCTTGTGAAAGGTAGGGTACACTCAAACTTTTTTAGTTCAAGATCGAAAAAAAGTTTCCATTTACCTTGATTGCCTGTGTCCAAGTACTTCTTTATCCAAGTGGCTTTTAGTGCTTTATTGAAAGACAAAACGTCAATCATTTTAAGGCCACCTGCTGGGTAATTGTTGATCATAATATCTCGCTTTATTTTATCGCCCTTTCCGTTCCAAAGAAACAAATGAAAGAGCTTGTTAATCTCGCTAATTATTTTTTTGTTTGTGCACAAAGGTGCCAAGACGTACACAATTTGGGAAGCTACTAGGGTTTTTAAGACTGTGATCTTCCCACTTAAGGTTAATCTGCGGTATTTCCAGTTACTTAGAGTATTTCTAATTTTTTCAAGTTTTTCCTTATAGTTTAAAAGTACAGTGTTTTCAGGGTCTGTCGTAAACCATACTCCTAAAGCTTTTACTTTGTTTGTTTGCCATCTGAAATTTCTTTCTGGCAGAAGAATTTCTTTTTTTCCACTATTTGTTCCGATCCAAATTGCTTCCGTTTTCTTACTGTTTAGTTTGAGACCCGACGCTTCCCCAAAATCGTCGAGTGTGTTAAGAGCAGCTGAGAGCGACGTCTGTGAACCATTTAATATTAAGGTTGTATCGTCTGCATATTGGCTTATTTTGATTTCCTCTTGGTCAACATGTATTCCTTTGATATTGCTGTTCCTTTTAAAAGCCTTGGCTAACACTTCAACTGAAAGGACAAATAGATATGGAGACAAAGGGCACCCCTGCCTGACTCCTCTTTCAATTTTAAAGAAGTTGCTTGTCCATCCGTTGTTTAAAAAGCAGCTCTCTATGTTGCTGTAAAAGCATTTGACCCAGTTTACAACGCTTGGGCCGAAACCGAAGTATTGAAGAGATTTTATGATAAAAGGCCATTCGATCGTGTCAAAAGCTTTCTCGAAATCGAGAAATAATAATAACCCTGGGATGTTTCTTTCTTTGGTAAAACGAATAACATAGTCTATTAATCGAATGTTTTCACCTATAAACCTGCCTTTCATAAAGCCAGTTTGATCACAACTGATGAGATCGGGGAGAACCTTTTTCAGCCTGTTGGCCATAGCCTTTGCTGCAATTTTGTAGTCGCAGTTGAGAAGAGTAAGGGGTCTCCAGTTTTTAATGAGATATGGCTCAGCGTCTTTCTTAGGAATGAGTTTGATTACCCCTCTTCTTTGTGTGATGGAAAGCTGACTCGTTTCTTGCGCGTAATTAAGAGCCTTAATCAACAAGTTTGATATATTTGTCCAAATGACTCTATAAAATTCTGCAGGTAGTCCATCGGATCCCGGGGTTTTTCCCAGTTCCATGGTTTTCAGGGCTGCAAGGCATTCTCTTTCTGTTAAAAGGCCTTCGCAATTGTTCCGTTGCTCGTCATTCAGGACGGTGTCGTTTTCATGTTTAAAGAAATCATATCTGTTGATTAAATTGTATACATTTCTGTTGGATGTATATAGATTTACGAAAAAGGATTCACCTTCTGCTAAAATTTCCTGATCCGATGTGATAAAGTTATTTTTGTCCACTTTAAGTTGGCTTATAGTACCTTGCTTATAGTGCCTCTTTTCTAGGTTAAGGAAATATTTCGTATTTTTTTCTCCTTCATTGTGCCATTTAATTTTAGCTCTCAATATGGAACCTTTCGTACGAAATTCAATAATTCTTTCTAGCTCACGCTTTAAGTCACTCAGTTGTTCTACGAGTTGAGAATTTCCCGTTTCGCTAGATTCCCCGTTGTCCATTTTCAATTCTAGTTTGGAAATTGCCTGCTCTAGTTCCGCCTCACGGTCCTTCATTTTCTTAGTTTTGTTCGCTGCGTATTGAAGCGATTTTTCCCTTATTTTAAGCTTAATCATCTCCCACAATAGAGCAGATTTTACTCTGTCGTCGTTTTCATATTCGTCTTGAACTTCGTTAATCGTCGTCTTTATGAGATTAACATAAGCAGTTTCGGTTAAAAAAGAGGTATTTAATTTCCAAAGGCCGGGTCCTCTGCTATTTGTATGGAGAGACAGATCTAATGTAACCATGGAATGGTCTGTTTTATATCCTGGCACTATATCGGTATCAGTGACGTCACCAATAACGCTTTGGCTTATTAAAAAGAAATCAAGTCTACATTGAACCTTAGGTTGTCGTTGTCTCCACGTGTACCTTTTGTCATCCGGATTGTAAATTCTCCAGACGTCAAGTAGATCAAGGTTCTCTGAAATTTCTTGAATAGTCTTCAAGCTATTTTGGTGAGTTTTGGCAAGGCCTCCTTTTTTGTCATTTTCGATATTGAGAACGAGGTTGAAGTCTCCGCCAATTATTATGTCTTCACATTTGAAATTTAAAAGATGATCGTAAAAGTTTTGAAAGAAAGAAGGTTTATCCTCGTTGGGAGCGTAGATGTTAGCGAGAGTCAAGAACTTTTCGTTAGCTTTTAAGTCACAAATAATAAATCTCCCTGCAGGATCGGTGTAAAGTCTTTGGATCTGTAGGTTAAAATTATTGTTAAAAAGAATACAGACACCTGCTTTGTTGCTTTCAAAATAGGTGAAGTAAGCTTGATAGCCCCATTCTGCTCTCCACAAGTTATTTGTTTTTTCAATACAATGTACTTCTTGGAGCATTCATATTGATGGCCTCTTTGCGCGAAGCCAATTAAACACTTCTCTTCTCTTAGCGTCATCCCTGAGTCCCCTGACATTCAATGAAGTTATTTTCAAAGTTACGATTTGTTCAAGTCTTTTGCAATAAACGTTGTCTCGAGGGGAAAAAATATGTGAGCCTCAATAAAGAATTTGCATTCTTTCTAATAGGTGTACAATAATTGATGCAAAAAGTACTCGATATATTAAACAAATAATGAAGTCTAAGACGTGCATAAGAAATAAGACTGAAGCATATGATCGCAAAAAGTGAATTAAACAAAATAACACTTACAAATAGTGTAAAAGAGTAGCGCAAAAACAAGACACGGAACATGGACCAATTTGTAGTTAGTAAAACTAAATTACTTTGGCAGCGAGAAATTTAAATGGTTGATAAGACATCCCTCTCCAGTCATAACATAGATTATTTTGCTTATTAAATTTATAAATGATCTAAGTCCTCTTCGGAAAAAATACGTACAGGGGAGCCATCGGGTGATGTCTTAACCTAAATCTTACCATCCAAAGTCCAAACACTGAAAAGGGTGCCCTCCTGCCTTCGCCTGTTAGCTTCCTTCACAATTCTTCGCCTATAAGCCGTAAGGTTCTCGTTTATGAAAATACGCTGTCGCTGTCCATTTGAAGGGTAACTGGGGAATACATCTGTGATTTTGACATCTTTTAGTTTGGTGCGTTCTTTGTAAAGTTTCGATTTCACTTTATGATTGCAGAATTTCACTATAATGGTTTTGCCGCGAGACAGCTTATGCGAAATCTCTATTTCCTCTGGCTCGACCGTGATATTTAAAGCTTCGGCAACCTTAATAACCACGGCCTCTGTACTGTGATACGCATCTTCTGGAATTCCCTGAATTTCCAACGAGTTTTTTCGAGTGTACTGTTCCAAATTATCATGGACTTCCCACAGTCGATCAGATTCTTCTTTCTGCTTTCCTAGATTCTCTTTCGTTGTTTTTAACTCGTTCCTCATTGAGGCGAGCGTGTGTTTTAATTCTTTGTTGTCGTCTTCTGTCTTTTGCAAGGATTCTTTCAAATCTTTAAGCTCCTTCCCGTAGAAGTTGGCAGATTCTTTTATTTCTTCGATTTCCCTCTTCAGCGTTCGATTTTCGGTAAGAATTGCAGCTATTTGGATCTGGATGTCGACCAGTAGAGCCTTGATTTCAAGAAGGCTAGGCTCTTCTTGTTCCTTGCTCGCTTCAAATGATTCTTCAACATCAATGTTTCCCTCAGCCGCCATGTTGGATTTCTTCGGATTTCTTGGTTCGTCGTCGATCTACTCTTGCTATTGCCAATATCATTATTATTTTTAGCTTGCCTTATGGACGTTATGCGGCGTATAAGGTTACATGATGCAAAAAAACTGAAAACTCCGTCATCTGCCAGCAGGGCAATTCTTAATTCACATAAAGCAGTCAAAACATATCATCTTTTGACACCTCTGAACTCATCTTTGTCGTTTTCTGAGACGTACAGTTTGACGATTGGTGGCAGTGAAAAGCGAAACCGTTGCTTGAATTTCAAATGTCCAGTCCTTGTGTTATTGAAAAAGACAATAGTTTAAACTATTTTTCGAAAACAAATTCAGAAAAGCTATTCCCAATTTATGTTAGACATGTAAGCTCCTAGTAATAGCTTGTAGTTTCTTTATTAAACACTCACCGTTTAAATTCCTACGCAGCTACTGGCGTAAATAAAGAGCATACGTGTGCATGGCCAATTTGAAGATCCAATGTGTTACTTTTGTTTATTTCAGTTATTTATTTCATGCAATATTTGGTGTTCCAATTTGGTCAAATAAAATGTTGATTTTAATGAAGCCCTGTATCCTGTCTACGAACAACTACATAGTTTTAGTCCAAATTTCAGTTTTGAACTTTTTTTTTGTCATTAATAGGTTACAAGTTTCTCTGACCTCTATGAAAACTATTATTTATACGTAACATACTTGCAAGCAATTTATTTTGTCTTCTTAGGTCCTGCAAACATTTCTTTTTTAATTTATTAATATTTTCGATACCCCCCCCCCCACCCCCACCCCCCTTACCCCATCCAGAAAAATAATGGCCTGTCCCTTAAGCAAGACCTTTTCAACAATTTCCTCGCTTATCATTTACAAACAATGAAGATGAGACAAAAACCCAAATAGCAAACTGAACATTTCTCAATGTCGAACAGTTAACTACGTTTAGCGAGTAACAATATTTCGACATTGTTCTGGGAAAATAAAATGATCACAGCTGGGATGGAACCAGACCAATCACAGAAAGATCTTTTGACATCACCGAAATAACAGACCCTTTTCACTCCATGAAAGAGCCAGCTCTTACTTGTTACAGTTTATTTGTAATGAGTGCATTTGTTCCACACTTTCCTTTTCACCAAACTGAGCAACAAAACACTTTGCAATGAGAATTTTAAGCAAAAAAGCAAGCAAACAACTACATTTCATCTGGTAAGGAGGTAGATCATTTTATTGAAAATTTCCACTTAAACGGCTTTGGGTTACCTTTTGTTTGCGGTAAGCAAAGTTTCATTTGACCGTAACTAAAAATCCCGTTTAGTTGCAAGCACTAAACCATGGTATTAACGTTAGGTAGCATTTTGTACTCGCATGTTAACTATACATTTCACAAAATAAGGCTAGTCATTTGATGATTAAGAAAAGGCTCCATAATCATAGATTAAGGGAAAACTACCAGGACATTTCGAAGTAAATAATTGAAAGACATAATGTAATTATGAGGATAAAGCGAGAACATTTTCTTATTTATTTATCTATTTAGTTAGTTTTAGGACAGCCACAACCATATCAAGTTCCTCTCTCAGTGATCGACAGTGGCCTCTCCAGAAAGGAAATAATTGCTGCTTTTCAGTTTAACCCGCAGATAACATTAAAATTATCACAGAAAACAGTTTAGCTGGAACATACTAAAAAAGGATTATGTGCGAAAACTCGAGCGTTAAATCCACGACGAGTACTCCTAAAAAGGCGTCAATAGTTATCTGTTTCGAAGATGACCATCAAGGTATAAAGGCGATAAGGATAATGGCCTACATTGTAATATTACTGATCTCGTTGACTGGAAAATTCGTTGGTCATCGGTGTGTTGAGCCAAGATCGAAAGATGAGAAAACCAGTCAACTACCTCATTGCAAACATGGCTGCAGCCGACTTGGCGATGGCTCTAGTTTACATGTCACGCATGATATCATTGGCCAGACGGAGGCGGTGGCTTATTCATGGTACTATATAGATGGTTCTATGCAGAATAGTCCCTACAGTTCACATAGCCTCCATAAAAGTGTCCATATTGACGCTAGTGTTCCGAAGTGTCGAGAGATTTTGGCAGTGTCACCTGTTCCGAGAAATAAACTCACTGTTGTGAAGTGCCAAGACCATTATATGTTTGGTTTGGTTGGTGTCCGCCACCGTCCACGAACCGAACACGTACGGGCTCAAGCTCAAACCAGGTCTGGGGGGTGGCAAAATTTGCGTCGTTTACCTCAATAAACTCTTTGGAAATCAAAAAGGAAGGGAGATCTAGACAAAGTCATGGCCGTGATATTTTACGCCATCCCGATCTGGCAAAAGAAACGAGAACAACGAGAAGTAACGTTCATTCCTATTCTTGAAATGCGTGATAATGCTTTTCTTTGTGGGCTTGCGCCATCCCCACAATTTCTTCGGCTCCCTCCTTTAGAGTATTCTGGATCCGCTTCTAAACTTAACCTGACTTCAGAGAATTAAGAAGAAAAAATAGCTTGTGAAATATGTAAATCTAGGTTATTACTTTTTTAAATAAAATTAACCACTTAACAGGAAAAAATGGAACAATGGAAAACAGCGCTTATGATAGTTCAAATAAAGCTGATGTCCACCCACGTCGGAGTAGTGTTCATAACTGCGATTATTCACATATTCATTCATAGCAGTAATGAGAATAAAGCCTGAGGAAAAAAAATGAATTGAGGCTTGTACGGGAATCGAACCCACGACATCTATGATAACGGTTCAGTGCTCTACTAACTGAACTAACAAGCCAACTGGGCGATGGAAATTTTTTGGGTTCGTAATATACACGTGAGTGATGGATATGTGAGAATGAAAATATGAAAATAATATATTTTAACTGCGGATTAACTGAGAATGCATATGTGAATGATCATCGAATATTCATCGCATATTCATCACTTCCGCGTATATTACGAACCAAAAAAATGAGCAGCTCCCAGTTGGCTTGTTAGCTCAGTTCGTAGAGCCCTGCATCTGTATCGCAGAGGTCGAGAGTGCGATTCCCGTAAAAGCCTGAATTCACTTTTTTTCAGGCTTCATTTTCACTACTGTTTAAGTAGTGTTCATAACTGCGATGATCATTCACATATTTATTCTCATTTAATCCGCAGTTTCAAATATATGATTTTCATTTATTCATTCGCACGCATACAAATGTTGCTGAAAGATTGAGACAACCCATTATCAGATTGCAGCCTCGTTCCCAGGCCTGCTTTTTCCCTCACTTGGGGACGCACAAAATCTTAGCGTTTTTACTGATCTACGTAAATTAACAAGCTTGATGCAAAGCAGAGTAAATCAGACTACCCCATAGAGTAGCTTCGGACATTTTCTTGAGAAAGTTTACCATGAATTTTGTTATGACACACGCACAAACGTCAAGCACATAATAATTTCTGTTTTTAATCAGGGGCAGCCAACAAGCCAAATCAACCAAAAGCTTTGGAAAGGCATTTTTAAAGTTAGTGATGGTGTTTGAAGTCTGTTTAAAGTAATGTTTTCATACGTTGAACGAAAATGTTAGGGAACAATTTTTTCCTTTGAGAAAATGCAAGTTGAAATGAGCTTTCCGCGAACTTTCTAGGGAATGTTTTTCTTTCCGAAAATGCTAGTTGACATTTTTGACTGCCAAAAACAGCAATTACGACCTTTCCGAAAACCTCAGGGCTATGATTTCCCAATTGCGAATCTTTTAGGCCACCTTTTAGTTACAAGATCCGAGTGCACTCTTTAATCGACGCCGAAAGCACAAGGCGTTTTATCCTCCACCAGACAGATATCTACCGAAACTTGTCGTTGGGTGCCCCTGTACAATTTTGTCGAAAGAAATAAATCTGCCCGGAACAAAACGATCAAGAGGAACGTTTTAAACTTTTAACAACATCAAACCGCAAAGGTTTGATGTACCAACGATAATTTCCTCACCACATACACACTTAAGTAAGAAGACGTGAGTGATCCTCCCAGTTATATAGAGGTTATTGATCAGTAGTAAAAATAAAGCCGGTGTAGTGCCCTACCAACCGAAGTGACAATAATAATATAAACTTGAGTGATGAATGTTCAAATAAAGAAATGAGACTTTGTAGTCCGTGGATATAACACACAGTTGTTAATTCCTCTGTTGTTCTTTCCATAACGCGGTCTTTTGTTTGTTTGTCGGGATGGGGCTAAGGGACGGGGAGACGAGGTTAAGGGATTAGTTTTCGCCAGTAAGCCACCCTTTGACCTGTCCGCTATGGGTGCATGGCCCAGCCAGGATCGAGTACAAATCTCCAGACGGCATATAGCTCACGGGGTTGCTGAGACACATTAAACCACGTCACCAACATAAGGCTGCGACTGGGAGGGAATTAAAATAAGCAGCAGCTAAAAATTCTTTAGGGTTCAAAACTTGCCAAATTGCTATCCGACGTGTTTCTGACAAGTACTACTTTTTCTTGGCTAGCCTATAGCGTAAAAGTATAACTTTCGAACGATTGATTAGGCATGTGTTTGATTCTACTATTTTATAATATCGGTATATATAATTTTGTAGTAATAATCCAACAAAGCAAAAGATACGGAGAGCGGTATCAGCAATCTTAAACCTTTTTTCTCTGGAAATATCAATAATCTACCGGCAAAGCCAGATCTCAGAATATGAATATGAGAAATTCATATATTTGAACTGCGGATTAAATAATAAATATGTTAATTATAATCGCAGTCGAGAACAGCACTTAAGCAGTAGTGAAAATAAATCCAGGAAAAAATCAGGCTGTTACGATAATGAATATGTGAGAATGGACTTGAAAAATCATATATTTGAACTGCGGATTAAATAATGAATATGTTAATGATCATCGCAGTTACGAACACTACTTAAGCAGTAGTGAAAATATAGCCTGAAAGAAAAAAAACAAAAAACAAAACAAAAAACAAACAAACAAACAAACAAAAACAAAAAAAAAACAAAAACAAAAAAGGCTCAGCTGCAGCGCTCTGCCAACTGAGCTAACAAGCCAACTGGGATCTGAATTTGGGAAATTTATATATTTGAACTGCGGATTAAAAAATTACTTATAATCGCAGTAAGCGCAGCGCTCTACCAGCTGAGCTAAGAAACCAACTGGCAGGTGGTCATTTTGTTGGTTTGTAATATACACCGGCGTAAGTGATGAATATATGAGAATGAACATGTGAAATTAATATATGTGAACCGTGGAGTAAAGAATGAATATGTTAATGATTATCGCAGTTGTGAACACGACTTAAGCAGTCGTGCAAAAAAAAAAAAAAAAAAAAAAGGCCTGAAGAAATTCACGCTTGTGCGGCAATGGAACCCAGGACCTCTGCGATACCGGTGCAGCGCTCTACCAACTGAGCTAAAAAGCCAACTGCGAGCTGGTCATTCTTTGTTCGTAATATCCCCGTGAGTGACGAATAAAAATGGCCGCCGGAGTTACTAAAGAGTGTATGAATTTCAACAGAAAACGTCAGATAAATTTACCAGTGGCAATGCTGCTTATTTTCCGTACATCGCATATAAAAAAAAATTAACCTTCACTGGAAAATCTGGACCATTTACAGAGTTAATGAAATGTCTGTGAATCTTAAATTTACAGACTTTTTATGAGAGTTCAAATCTGACCTTCTTTTACATATGGCATACAAAATATCTGTAAAATCATTTTTATAGATATTTTATACACTTTTTGTGGTATTCCTTTTTAGAATGTTTATGAAATGATTATGAAATTTAACTGCTGAAATAAGAAAGAAAACTGAAAAATTTACAGACTTAACAAAATCTCTGAAGAATGTTTGTAAATTTGACATTTACAAAGATTTTCTATGGTTATTTTATCCACTAAAATCTCTGTAAATCGATACAAGTATAGTATTTTAAAATCTCTGTAAATTGACACAAGCAGGACATAACCCCCATGATGCGGAGTTAAGTTAACTGAGTTACTACTGTTGGAGTTATTATAACTCCAAAATGGTAGTGTGCGGCTTTCGTCTTGGATTTCAACAGCGTTTGTTTTTAAATGGCAAGCAGTGCGCGCGGCAAAGAAGCCACGGCCTCAAAACTATTTCCTCGCCAAGTTTGTGCTTCCCGAGCGGCTGGGCTGATTTCCCTTTCGGGCGCCATAAGCATTGGCCGTTTGGCCGAGAGGCAAAGTGTTTAAAAATAAAAGGCAGTAAATTGCCAAAGAGTCGTTTGAAAGACAAACCATACTTTTTGGGCTTAGCCCTTCACTAGAGGTACATGTATGTAGATGATTTGAAATTGCGTACTTCTGACCGAGAGGGAGCTCGATGGAGTTGGGTTAGACTTGGGCATGCGCAAACGAGTTCATTCCCGGTAGGCAATTCGTAGTTTTGGCGCCCGTTTCAACTCAAACTTCGACTCGTGGAAGACAGTTTGGGAGGAATTTCTCCCACTTCGAATGGCTTTTTACCTCAAGATCTTAGAATAATGGAATTTAATAGTTTTAAAACGTGTATGCGACCGGTTGGCAAGCTTCTTCCACGGTAATCGAGTGCTGCTGGTTCAAGTTTTTGGTGTCCATGTTCAGTGATGGTTGCCTTGGTCTGCTGTAGATTTCAAAGGTAAGCATATTGGCCATTTTAGACTGTAATATTTCCAATATATAGTACTGGCTGAGTGTAGGTATCTCAAATAGCTTGCTATACGAAGAAAATACAAGTGACTAGTGTATTTTCCATGGTATATACATGTATGTACCACTCGAAAGCATTGCATAACTACAGTAGTACGTGCAGCTGTATAAAATTATGCTATCTTGCTAATTCATTACCGTGTTTGTTCTTAATATAAGCAAGGGTTAAGCTTACTGCATGTGCAGGTAAGGAATCGTAGCTAAGATTGCGGCAAACTACGTGCTCAACTGGCTTACACTTGATTAGATCCATTGATTTACCTGTACATCTGTAGTTGGTGGGATCATAAATTAATGTACTTGTACTTAAACTCAATTATAAATTTTGCTTTCCAAGTGTCTCTAAATTGGATGGCAAGACTCCACAAAGTCCCAACCACTAATTATGTATACACTTACAAAATAATGTAAGACCCAAATTCTGTTTCGGGAGCAGGGTTAGCACAACAGTAATACAATGATTGTATTTAATTATGTATGGAACTGTGTGGACAGCTTTTGAAATTAGCTTTCCAATTTACAGACTGTAAAGGCCTATTTTTCTCCCTTGATCCAATGTTGGCATCTGTTTTTGTTTTGAAATTGCGCTGTTGTTAAAGGAAGGAAACATTCAGCTCTACACTAAAGCATAGAGCTGTAGGAGCAAAACAAAGCAACACAGCAGTGTAGACCTCATCACAGAGATCTCATCAAGAAAGAAATTATCACTCAGTTTAGACAATTGTTGAATGCCCAATGGGCATGAAAATTGCAGTTCATAAAGAGACACAATGACAAGTCCGATTGAATTGACGCTGAAGAGTGGAGCCAAGCCACATAGTCCATTATGCAAACTGACCTTGAAGTAAAAACATCAAACATGAGGAAAACAGTTATCCAGACATATACTCAATTTACTCATCATCAAATCAGTTTCCAATTGCAGTAAGTTGGCCCTCAGTGAATTGGTAGAAACTTTAAGGTAAAAAGCACCCAACATGAAACCTCATTTTCTTGTTACAGTACATGTCATGTAAGTACTTTAAATTTGATAAAAAACAATGCTGTATGAATTGGCCATTACCATGTTGCCACACTTGACTCTTCTGACTTAAAATGGGCCAAAATTTACAAATAGATATACAAAACTTTCCCAAAGTAATAAAAGAAAAATGAAGAAGAATAAACAGAAAACATATTTGCGGCCATTAATTGTGGGACAAAACAAGGGCTTCAAAGGTCTAAGGAATTTCATGTCACACGAAATTCATGAATTATTGGTCATGGCGTGTACAGCCCTGTAATGCATCAAGGCTGAAGATGGGTCTTTTAGTTTGAGTGTTCACATCTTCATTGAAGTGCCTACTGTTGTGGTAATGCAACTATTAATTCTGTTAACCCTAACTCGACAAAAAAAATCGTGTGGTACAAAATTAATTCTGGCCACAACTGCCGTCCAATAAAGTCTGCTTGATTTCATATCAGTGACCTGATTTTTTTACAATGAGAAAAGAAATAGAGGCAAAGCTAATTTATAGTTGTATATATTTTTATCCCAATCACAGTATACAGTAATATGTCAATTAAAATAATTACACTGTAGTTGGCTTGCTTTATTTACTGTGTATCATGTACAAATGACCTTCAAAGGCTGTTTTTTTCCATAGTACAGTGCTTGTGTCCAGGCAAGTATTTGGGGTGTTAAAACATAAATCTCTATCCTGCTTGATTGTATTTGAAATGCTTGGAGCCTTACTTTTGTTTTGCAATAGTTGTGCTAAACAGCTACTGAGTATTGTATGGCATTTGCCTCCTTTTACAGACTGTAGTGATAGCTCACCCAAGTATTACAACTTTCAGTGAGACCATCACTGTATGAGAGCAGATCAAAGGCAAGTGGAACTATCTAAAATTTTTAAAGTTATTTTTTTGCATCATAAGGTGGTATGTTCACTTCCTTTTGCCTTTTTTAACTTTTACAATAATTAGTCATTCAACAAGCTTCAGTTTATGGCTTTTAATGAGAATGTGCAATGAAGACCATACTGCAATTACAGTGTATTCTCCTGGATTTCTGAAATTTCATTACTGCTGGGGTGTTTTTCATACTTACAGACTGTATAATTGTCTAGTTGTTGTGTGTAATAAAGAATAACATTCAAGATGGCTTCATGTTCATGGAACAAGCGTAAAACTCCTAAGCCCAACCATATATGAAGGTGCCAATGCAGCATTAACACCAATCCTTTAAAAAAAATCTCCCTTAATGTTTGCGTCATCCCTGCAAACTGTAATGATGCTTGGTCATGAGAAGGTTAAGACACAGTGTTGACATGCTTGAGCATACAAAATAATTATAAGACTGTCTTCTGGCCTGCCATCATGACTTGTAAGTAAACACTTATAAACTAGATCATGTTTTCCAGAGACCTACACTAAGACCATCTACATGTAACAGTATTGTTTGGGAGATCATGACAGTAATCATCCTCTGGCACTCAAGATTTGAATCTTTGAATCTTTCAGCCTGGCCAATGTAGCATTTTGTATTGTGTTAACATGCACATATTTTTCAATATTATTTTAAGCTCACATTTTCATTTTGGTTTCTGAACTGTACAGTACAGTGTATACTTGGCCTTGACATCCGGTTTTTTAATCTTCAGGCTGAATACATGTAGTTACGTGTGCAGTACAGTATATGGCAGACTACTTTACAGTGTATGCTCAAGTTGCAAAGAAAAATAAAACCTTTTAAGGTAAGAACTTTCTGTAACAAAGCATGATGAAGGAATGTGACCATTATTGAACCTTTTGTTGTCTTCGGAATTTTTGTTCCACCTCATGCAACCTTGATCCAGTGTAACATAAA
This sequence comes from Pachyseris speciosa, assembly GCA_016490735.1. Lineage (NCBI taxonomy): Eukaryota > Metazoa > Cnidaria > Anthozoa > Scleractinia > Pachyseridae > Pachyseris > Pachyseris speciosa. The sequence continues at coordinate 170,472 of JAEMWC010001152.1, read as the reverse complement.
AAAGATCACATCAGCATGATGGACTTGTGATTTCTTTTAAGTCCTGGTCAAACTATTGAACAAAGTTGGATTTGACATTGCAAGATTGTTCGACCGTTTGGCCGCCCATGTTGGATGATGTTTGTCAAACAATTTTTGCTACATCAAGTGTTGGATAGAGTTTGCTTTTGATCAACATTACGCCCAACAATTTTGCTCAATGAAAAAAATGTTGCAGTGTTTTGCCGCTCTTCCAACAAAGGTTTATCCTGATGCAAGTCACATTCACCCTGCTAGCCAATCAATAGTTGCTATTTTCGTGCTCTCTTTGCAGATGTCCGGTTCAATAGCGTTTAAAATTTCTGAGAACTGATCTGGGCTTGTTGATTCTAATCATCTCCCTAAACACGGGTGTATCTTGCAATGATAACTGTAAAACAGTATGGAACATACCCTTTTCAGCTTGTTCTCTTAACCATTCCATGATTTTTTCTCACTTCACACCGAACAGTGAACAGCTCTGGTACCATAAACATTAACGCTAAGCGCTTTTGGTTTGCACTTAAGTGCTACAGTGTATGTTTGAAATTACATTTTAGCGTCAAGTTGTGCCAGTAGCTTGTTTTGCCACAGACTATAGTTTGGATACATGTAGTTTGGCCAGGGCTTTACACTACACTGTATGTCTTAAATTACTGTACTCCCACTTTAAAAGAATGAATAATGCTGTAAAATACATGTTTATTTGTGTATTTGTCCATACCCTATGATCACCAGTAATTAGGTGAACTATCTAATATTTACCGATTTCAAATTGGAAAGTTGTTACTTTTCAAGAATGGCTTCCCTCCTGATGCATTCAGAGAACTGTGTTTGCTGATAAGTCATATTCATCGTTACAATACTAGACATTGCAACTGTACTGTGTAGAACTAATATCAGACAGTTTGCAATAAGTTTCCAGACCTAAACTGTTTAATTCCTTTCATTCAGAAATTCAGAATGCTGACAGTATTTCTCTGTTGAAATCTGAGTTAAGAACATTACTCCTTTATTGACTACTCCTATTTTGAATGTGTTGTTTTATGTTTTGCTGCCGGTGTGTGTTTGTTTGTGTGCTTGCTTTTTACACGTAACCTACACGTAAGTGTAACATGATAGTAATGCATGAAACCCCAAACAGAAACTCGAAAAAAATCCGAGTTCCAGATGGGATTGGAACCCACGACCCTCCGCGATCTAGACAGACGCTCTAACCACTGAGCTACTGGTGAGCAAGGGTGAAATGTGGGCTTTGAGTGGAACTGCACACGTGGTCACGCAGCCATCTTTGATATGCCTCAATATGCATCTTTGATACACCTCAATGTGACTGCGTGATGCAGTTATGTGTGTGCCAGTCATTATTTGGCTGTGTGACCGTGTGATGCAGTTCCAGTCAAAGCCCACATTTCACCCTTGCACACCATAGAGTGTCCAGTAGCTCAGTGGTTATCCATCTAGATCGTGGAGGGTCGTGGGTTCGAATCCCATCTGGAACTCAGATTTTGTTTTCGAGTTTCTGTTTGGGGTTTCATGCATTACTACATGTATCATTTTGTATTTCTTATTTCACTCACTTTGGTAACCTACATGTAAATGAATTGATTAATTAAATAAGCTACATGTATGCCTAAAAATCATGATTTCCAAGTTGTAATTTTTTAGGAGCCCGTAGCTTGTAGAAGCCCCAATGGTTTTTCTATGGACATCCTCGCCATTATGTTTCTCATTCTTTTGTTATTTATTTATCTTTTGTATTTTAATACATATTTATCTTCTAACAATGTGTAAGAAATATGGAAAAAAGTAAATTGAAACTGTTCAAATTGCCTGCTCCAAAAAAAAAAAGATATTCATCTCTCCTATAAATAAAAATAAATGACTGTGACCTGCAGTACAAGCAATTTTTTCTTCTAGCCAATCTGGTATCATACATAATTATGTGCTACATAGAGTCCTTTGAAGTTTACCCCCTAATAGTAATTTCCTTTTCATACCTTATACATGCTACTGTAACAGAGTAAGGTACATGTACTTGTCACTGCCACCACATTAACTCTACTCAATTTTTTTTGCCTTTATGCAAACTGTAATAAGTTAAGCCCATACTAAGCACGAAATAGTCTCCACAGTGAAGTCTTATTGTCCATGCTTTTCCTTGAAGGCATAATGTATAATGTAACAATGCATGTAAGTTACGGAAGCTTTTCACAGCCAATAACAGTCCCTAGTCCAGGCAAACCAAGTCTTTAAAATAATAAGTCTTTGTGTACGGTTGACCCACCGAATCTTTCCTTGTTGATGGTCTATCCAGTGTTGACCAATTGATGCACATACAGTGCACTGTAATAGCCTCCTATGCAGCTGTTATTTACATGTTGGTCGTATTCTCCCTCCCCACCAACATCTGCTGAACGGAGCCGGACATTCCCTTCCCAGGAACTGACTAATCACATCATGGCTGTTAAATTTTGGTGGCTACATGTACATGTAAGTTCCTGTAACCTCCTTTGCAGCCATTTTTGTCAGTTCTCTTCTCCCACCAATTTGAATACTTAGACACAATGGGAATGGAATTTCCAGCTTAGTTCACCAGACATTAGTGGGGAGGGATTAAGGACAGACCCAAACAACAGCTGCAAAGGAGGCTAATGCACATAAGTGATGTTTTCAACATTAAGGAATACATGTACATGTATATCTATATGCGTAGATACATAATTATATTATGTGTTGTATCATACAAATCAAATGCTAGTATTTTCTTTGTTCCTTCAATCAAGGACACCAAATTCACTGCCAAAGGAATTTGTCTTGGGTGGTCATCTATTTATGGTCTGGGAAAAGCCATCCGTATAATTTTATCCTGATGAGTGCCAACTCTGTGATCATCTTTCAGTCAACTGCAGCCTGTTGTCATCCTAAAACATTTTGTTTTCTTTAAACCAAGGTTTTTCATTTCCTTAAGGATGAAAAATTAAACATCATAACATTACATGTACAGTACCGGTTAAAAGTAAGTTGACAGTCTCGACTCGAAATTCAACTCGATCCTCGTTACTCGATTCTCGCAGGAAGCACTCTATTGTTATTCATCGAGTACGTGATTCGACTTTCCGAGTTCTTGAGGAAAGAACGCAGTTGTTCTGTATAGACACTTATGTAGACACTACAACAATTTCCGTTCGAACAACGTAACAAATTCAAGCTAAAGGACAGCGCGGTAACAAATACCGCCATCCCCCCATCCTGCGGGGCAGGATGGCCGAGCGGTTAGGGTGATGGATTTTCAATGCGGTAGCCCCGGGTTCAAATCCCACTCTGGCTGGTCTTGTTCTGGGTAGTCCCTGGTTCAAGTCCTCGGTCATCCTTGTAAATAGCCAACTGGTTTGCCTCCGGCCAGTTGGGATTCTTATCATGTTGAGTTTATTTGAGTTTATTTGTAATGTAATATTGACTCTGAAAAGCCCCGTGGGGACGAGCCAATAAAGTATGTAAAGTATGTATACTGTCAAAAGTCATTTAGGTTTTGAGGACGCAGTGTACTTCTCGAGGAAATATCGCATACTGCATAAAAAAAAAAAAAAACAAAAAACAAGGTCAAAAGACATTTAGTTTCTTTCGAGGTCACAGCGTTGTGCTTTTCTACATAAAAATTCCGATGCTGAACCGTTAAATTTGAACCGTTTATATGGCCGCTCGTTCATAAGCGCAACGAATCAAGATCGCTGCGGTTCATCGTGGACACTGTCATCAAAAGCGATCAAAATCTCGAGAAAGCCGGCTATTTGTCAACGAAAATGCACAGTGTACAAGTAGGCGAATAGTGTACAGGGGCACCCAACGACATGTTTCAGTAGATATCTGTTCGGTGGAGGGTAGTTCGCCTAAGGCTTTCGGCGTCGATTAAAGAGTGCACTCGGATTTTCGTAAGTAAAACGTGGCCTGAAAGATTCGTAATGTGGCAATCATAACTCCTGAGGTTTTCGGAAAAGCCGTTATTGCTGTTTTTGGCAGTAAAAAACGTCAGCTAGCATTTTCGGAAAGAAAAAAAGGTTCCCTAGAAAGTTCATTTCAGCTAGTATTTTCTCAAAGAAAGATTTTGTTCCCTAAAATTTTCGGACAATTAACATTTCAGCTAGGGAATCCGAACAGATCAAAGTTTTCTAGCTAACCAAAACATCACTTTAAACAGACTTCAAACACCATAACGTACTTAGAAATGCCTTTCTACAGCTTTTGGCTGGTTTATCTCGTTGGGTGCCCCCGAGTGTAGTCTCTAGCCAGTAGCCGCTTGGCAAGCGTAAGGAATTCAAGGCTGGCGCGATTGATCGAACAAGTTTAGACAAACCCGCGCTCATCAACCACGCAGACGCAAACAAGACATGGTAGCTTATCGTATGTACGACGCCAACTTCGAAAATCGCTCATCGCCGTTGAAATAAATAAATTGATAAACGTTCGATGGAACACTAGTAAAACTCCGAGGAAACATCCGAAGTTAAATACATGTATAATTTGGATAGTAACGTTGCCGAGATGATCTTCACTCTTCGGCCAAAAATAGCGCAAAGTAAACATTGAATAAAAATAGACTTGACAGACACCGCGCGTGAGAACATAAAATTTGCATACCATAACGAATTACACACATTTGTGTTTCAAGTTTGGAGGAGTTACATTGTAAAATTTATTTCTAAGAACGGTCGAAGAAAATCCTGTTTCAACGAAATAAAGTTACGAACGAGCACCATTAGTGAACACATGTATTGACACGTACGCGTATCGAATTTCATGTTAAATTATGCGTGTCTGTGACAAAAACATGCAACGCTCAGTCAGCCAAGTTTTATTCATCGAACATCTGTTACTTATTGGGAGATATTGTAGTGGTGTGGTCAGTCCTTGGCCATTCTGTTCTTTCTCAAGCGTTGATTTCTGCGAATCTGCCCATCTGTCAAAGAGGTTGAATCACATTAGAAACATAATTCTTGAAGTTTGAAAATGAAACACCTGTGCCCCAACCCCCCTCCTCTCATATTTATCTCATGAATTTATTCATAGGCAAGTGTCCTGTGCTCCACTGGGCCAGATTGCAGAATACCCAGTCCATTCATTTACAAACATTTAATAACAGAAGTGTCCATTGTAATATGCCTTGTTCTTCTGAAGCCTCCGACACATGTTTAAATGAATGCGCCAGGTACTGTCGATTGCATCTACCCGTGAACGCACGCGCCCAAAACAGGTTTTCACATGATGTCAAACGTCTGCGTTTCAGGTGACTGGTACACCAGGGAGATAAACTTAATACTGACACTATACTATGTCACAGAAGCAAAATTACAAAAACAAACTTTACAAAGAAGATTAAACACTTCAAAGTCTAAGTTTCACAGTTTTACTCCTATGGAAGCCAATAACTCTCAAAGAGCCTTGAAAATGAGACATCTCCTTCTGTATGTCACATCACAGGTTATCCTTTTATCACTATTGTAAGTAATAAAACCATTTCCTTTACTGCACTTCTCAATCAGAAAACTCAGACACAAACATTGAAAATTGTTTCCCTCATGTATATTGAAAGTAGGACGCCTTTTTGATAATTTCTTACTTTCTTGTTGACTGAAAACATATCCCTGTGAGTAGTGAAACACTGGCTGAAACTTAAAGTTTGACACCCGAAACGCAGACGTTTGACGTCAAGTGAAACATGTTTTGGGCACGTGCGTTCACGGGTAGATGCAATCGACGGTATTCTGCAGTATTGTTCTGACAAGTATCTACATCTACATTTGGTAACTTGCAAAATCTCCAGGACGTGAAGCAAGTATTAAAACAGTACAAAAATAAAAATAATTGCTACGTAAAATTTATGAAAAATAAATGTCTGCAGCCGCTCTGATGGATTGCCAGGTTTGGTTTTATCGACTAACATATACTAATGATCTATGAGCTCACCTTCAGTTTCACTTGAACTGGATCCAGGAACATCTTCAGGTACCGATGATCTCTTTAGATCGTCTACTGTTTTCCACTGATTAAGATTTGAATTGAAGTAGAGTCTACGATGCTCGTGAAACTGCGAATTGCTGAGAAACTGTTGACAATGACCACATCGTTGTCTACACCCTTCGTTTTGAATCGTCATGCAAACCTTTCCTTTTCATTGCCTATGATTCTCTTATATCCGTAACCTGCCGTAACAACAGCCACGAAGGCACGAATACGCCTGGCGTCACAACTTCAAACTCTACCGACAAGCTTGCCACAAATCGACCTCTCGAATCAACTACGCACAGGAAGAATTTCAGATTTCCCATCTTGGGTTAAAACTGCGAAAAACCTGGGATTTAAATGGGAATTCCTTGGGAAGTCCCAATATTGGGAAAGTGCTACCAAAACCAATCATGGATCATAAAATTCCCATTGAAATCCCACATGTGGGATTTTCTTGTCCCAGTATTACTCCAGTAATGGGTTTTAATGAAGCCATTTCTTTCCCAGGACTGGGATAAATCTGTACCAGTTTATTCACAATAATGGGAATAAATTGTACCAATTTTACCCCAAAAATGGGCTTTAATTGTCCCAATTTTTAACCAGTAATGGGTTTAAATTGTGCCAGTTTTCCCCCAATTTTGGGATTAATGTGTATCAATTCTCTCATAATAATGGGAATAAATTGCATCAATTTTACCCCCAAAATGGGCTTAAATTGTCCCAATATTTATACAGTAATGGGTTTTCATGGAGACAGTGTTTCCCCTGAGATAGTATTGCGGATTTGCACCAATTCTCTCAATTATGAGGGTGAATTAGAACTGGGCACTGCTCTGCCAAAAAAAATAGTCAGTAATGTAACCACAATAAAATAAATTTTAATTCTACACATCTAGTAACTTTACAATGGTAAACAATAGAAACCAGATTTCAAACGACTGATGTCAGAAACTAAAAAACAATAAAGTTGACTTTCACTCCACAACAATGTTCTTTATGTTAAATAAATTGCAATACAACACTTGACAAATTGCCAAACCAAAACACTATCATGATGTAACATTATTTTTCTGTCCTACACTACTACAGTGATTGCATATCCCTTCCTATCCAAGTAAGTTAGATCAATATCAGTATCTGGGCAACTGCGCACCTACAGTGTATCCCTCCCCTAACCCAACAGTAACACTAACTTATTAACTTATAACATGTTGGGTTAGGGGAGGGGTAGGTGCACAGTTGCCCAGATACTGATATTGATCCAGTAAGTTTTAAGTCACTGAAGATTTAACTCAACATTATTTATGGCTATGGTCATATCACTTTCACTGACAGTTCCTGTGACAAGTCTCATTCCAATGATTTCTGTTTTTACTACAATGTCTTGTTTTCAGCTTGGAAAATGTAACATTCTCTGGTACTGATACATACTTGCTCCGAACTAACTTTGTAGCTGCTACTTGAAGACACTGTGAATATGTGAGTGATGTAAGATTCTTTGCCTGTACAGTGAATTTACTCTTGAGAAGTTTAACACATTCTTCTCTACTTAGTGCTTTGCCACAAACACCTTTCACGATCACTCTACAAATTTTAGTTGAAAATTCACTGTCTTTTGTGTCTTGTACTGCCCCTGGGCATGCCAAGGGTGAACTCTGGGCAATTGGTAAAGTAAGTTTCACTGCCTGCTCCTATGCTTCAGATTCCACTGATAATGTTGAAGCATTGCTGCTCAAATCACTGCCATCCTGCAAATACAACAACAGACAACATTATACACTACATCAACAGAGTAGCAAGTGCAATGTCTGCAACTTAAACGAATTCTTTCAATATCCTATTCACACCAAAATTTAAATGTCTTCCAGGACAGGGGGGACTCCCATATAAAAAGGACGGGGGTGGTTAATGGAAACTTCGAAAAGAACTCTTTAGAGCTGAGGTACCAAGATCCTATTTGTGGGTGTGGCTTGTAATGTTTTTTTTTTTTTTTTTTTTTTTTTACCCCAAGAGTTACCAATTCTACAATAATGCATTATTTCCTGTCATTTCTGTTTTGTTCAGTAACCTTAAAGGCACGGCAAAAGCTCCATTTGTGGACCTTTTGGAGCCAAACACCCCAATAGCTACCAAAACCGCTTTTTTTAACCCCTAAAAGGTACGAGTACCATCATCCTTTATATGAGTCAAAGCATTCATTGCAGAGACTACCCTTAAATTATTGCCAAACCTAGCTTCCATATCATCATCATCATCACTATCAAAGACAAACTGCACATGCCCCAGCTGATAATCCAAATAAAATGATTGAACTACTGCTACTGCATTACAAGCATCTGCCAGTTTCCAATTTACATCTGATATCAATATTCCATAACTCAAAAAGTTACAAATCAATTCCTATTTCGGGCGAAATGAAGGCAAAATGATGTGGCATTGCACCAGTGACAATAATATAACCCCCACATATTCAAGGGAAAGGATTAGGCCTTCTTCCAATAAAAGCTTACACAAGTTTTGAATGTTTCATTAAGCTTCATTAAGAAAGCGCGAAAGCGAACAAACACATATCATTAATTCAAACTGAAGTGGTTTTCTTTCTGATTTCTTTCTTTACCAAGTGCAGTACTACACGCTGCAGTTCATGTAGGTGGTTTAAGCTTATATTTCGAATAGAGCATTACTTATTTCGGGATTGGGCAAATTTGAATAAAGACAATTCGTGTTGTGCTTCCTTGTTTTTACCATTGAAAAACAAAACTTAACCGACAAAAGGCAATTCGAGAGATCTACACCGCCAAAAAATGCATTTCTGCGGCACAATAACTTTTTAAACTGAACTTGAACAGCCAGCTTTTAGTTAGAGTTTCTCACCTTACATACATACATACATACATACATACTTTATTTGATAAGTAGGTTGTGTTAAAGGCAGCCAAAGGGCTGATGTGGACCTACTATGCTAAACATTAAGAATTACATGTATGAAAATTGCAATAATAACTTAGAACTAATGTATGCAAATAATACAGATAATACAAATAAATACAAATAATACAAATAATACGGTATTCACTAAGACTAACATATAAATCTAAAAGTAGATGAAATGATCCTTTTTGTTAGTGACTACTGTTGCCTCTTTGTCAAATGAAAAATTGTCAATAATCTTAACATGTTTACGTAAAATTTGTTTAAAAGAATAAAAACTTTCAGGTATTTTAACTAATCTATTTACAAAATTCCAAATAACAGGACCTCTATATCGTAGGGAGTTCCTGCCAGTCTCTGATCTAAATCTAATGATGTTAAATTGGTTAGGAACACGAGAAGATCTAGAAGAAACTCTTTTAGAAAACAGTTCACATATCGATTGGGTCGTTGTTCCATAATATACTTTGTGCAAGAGAGACAGTACGGATTTTTTATAGAAGTAAGAGATGGGCAGCCAGTCAGATTTCATGAGACATGTGTCATCTGCCAACGTTGAATGGAGGTTATTCACAAGACGAGCTGCTCTTGCATGAATATGGTTTAGAGAGTTCAGTGCAGAGGGAGAACAATTACCCCATACTGAAATTCCATACGTTACACTGGGGATAATTGTCTTAAAATATATTTCCTCAAGAACCTTCTTCGGAAGGGTTCTCATTCTCTTCAACGCTCCAACCTTCTGCGTGAAGGATTTCTTCACTGAGTCAATGTGCACAGACCATGTCAGCTTGTTGTCAATTTTAACTCCAAGGCAAGTGGTGTAATTAACCATGTCGATGTGGCCAGTGTTAAAGTAGAGGGGACGTATAGGCCCAACAAAAGAGGTTTTACTTAGTATCATTGCCTCAGTTTTAATTGGGTGGATGGTTAGCTGATGCTTAATGCTCCACATGAAGACTTGCTCCATTGTTTTATTTAGTGATAACATAACCTGGTCAACATTTGGTCCAATACAGTATACTGTAGTGTCATCTGCATACATGTATAGATCTCCCGAGTCGATGTGGTCAGGGAGATCATTAACATATATGGTGTAGAGCCGGGGGCCAAGAAGCGAGCCTTGAGGGACTCCATAGCGTACATAGTCAGTTACAGACCTGCAGTTATTTACTTCAGTAAATTGGCATCTATCAGTCAGATAGCTCATTAGCCATTCATGAAGAGATCCTGATATTCCAATGGCGTGTAGTTTATGCGATAAAATGTAATGAGGGACTGTGTCGAAGGCTTTTTGGAAATCTATAAAGACTGCTCCAACTGTCAGACCACTGTCAATTGCAGTCTTCCATCCTTCAGTCATTGAGGTGAGCATTCCTTCAGTCGATAGTCCCTTGCTAAACCCCCACTGTTTACAGCTTTTTATGCCACAGCTGTTCAGATGGATATCGATTATGTTGCAGATCTGGCTTTCGAGCAGCTTACTGGGGATACTTAAAAGTGATATTGGCCTATAATTTGAAACATCTGCTGGGTTTCCTTTTTTAAAGATTGCATTAACTTTTGCAGTCTTCCATGTGTTAGGGAAGCTGGACTGAGTCATGCTGCTCTTGAAAACAGTTACAATGCCCTCTAAGGCGGATGTTCCTGCGATAGCTAAGCTACGAGAAGAGATGCCATCAGGGCCAGATGCTTTGTTAATTTTAATTGTCTTTATATCAGTTTTGAGTTTGTTGATGTTGACCTCCAAGGCCTGCACAGTGGGGGTAACCCTGTACATGAATTGATGGGGTTCATCAGCTTCGGGGAATTTTTCAGCTAGTTCTCTGCCAATATTTATGAAGTAAGAGTTAATCAGTTCAGCTTTCTCGTAGTCATTTGTGATTTCCTTATTGTTAGCATCTCTGAGGGGGCCAATATGTTTATTCTTAGGTTTACCAGTGGCCTCGTTTACAGTTTTCCAGAAAGACTTTGAGTCCTTGGTCTCTGTAAATTTCTTTTTCCAATATTGAGCTTCGGCACATCGCAGCATCTTAGATACTTTGTTCCTAGAGGATTTGTAATCAGCCCAGAGTTTGTCAGTAGAAGGTGTGCCATCACAGGCTTTCAAAAGTTTATATCTCTTATTCATCTCTTTCCGGATCTCACTGTTCATCCAAGGTAATGAATGTTTTCTAACCTTGGCTTTACGTAAGGGAATGTGACTGTTTGCGATATCATTATACATGCAATTCCAAGCCCAAGTGATGTCATCCAGGTCCTCAAAGGTGGAACAGACCCACCAAGGAGCACTTTCCAGGTCGTGTTTGAAGTATTTCGGGTTTTCCAGCACGTTCTTGAAATTGTGGACATATTTAACAAAAGGCTTTGGATTCCTGATCTTCAGCTTGTAGATGACGTAGATGAATTTGTGATCAGCTATGCAATAATTAATCACATCAGACTTTGAGACCCTTGAGGTATTGATAGTCAAAATCAGATCGATCAAAGTGTTAAAGTGTGCAGAGGTTCTTGTGGGTACTTTTATAATGTTACAAAAGTTATAGGATTGTAAGATGCGTTTGAATTTCGCACCATTTCCATTAGAAGCAAGCTGATCTGAATTGAAGTCACCAGCGATCACAACATTCTTGCGAGACATCCAAATTTCACTCAATACTTGGTTGAATTCATCAAAGAAAGATGTAATGTCAGGAGGTCTGTATACACAACCCACGAGTAATCTTTGCGAGTGAGCTTTCAGTTCAATCCAGAGAGCTTCAATGCCGTCGTTGTCGTATTTGGATATATGTACACAATCAAGGCAAATGTTAAAGTAAATAGCGACTCCACCTCCTACTTTGTGTGACCTATCTCTTCTCAGAATTCGGTATCCGTCGATGTTTACTTCGTTATCGTGTATATCTTGTGTCAGATGCGTTTCGGAGATGGTTAGGATATCCAGGTTGGTATGCTGTAAGAGTATTTTCACTTCGGGGAGGTTCTTACGGAGGCCTCGCACGTTCGAGTGACCGATGGATACTCCTTGCTTTCCATTATCTCTCACCACGTGAAGTGCATCAAACAGAGGGGAAGCAGGCCCCGGGTTAGGACATATGTCGCCACATAATTGTAAATATTCAAGGTTGAAGCTTGCATCGGAATTGCTGTAATAGTTGACTCTCGAATTCCTGAATCTGACTCGAGCTTTCCACACGGATCCAATATGGCGGATATTGAGTCGATACAAAATGGGTGATATCGGTTTCAAAAACCAATGATTATCCCAGCTTTGCTTGTTTACCTTGACGTGGCGCATATTTAATCCGATTTGTGCATCTTTGTCACTTAAACATGCCAATATGCACAGAGAAAAGCCAAACAGAGACCAAAATATGGGCAAACTGAAAATTTTGCTTCTTCCCGCCATGATGACCGCCTTCAAATGCCTTCGCTACACTTTCACCATAACACTCTCTGATTCGCTTTAAGATGTCCGCAGCACTTGGACTCTCTTCGTTCTTAGATTCTCTTTGTTCTTGCTTGTCCTGGACTTCAAATTCGAAAGTCTGGTTTGCATCCTCGTTCGCCATTGCTTCGCCCACTTAACTTCGTCGACAGGAAGGCAAGGAAGGAAGGTTATAGCGGCCTTTTGCTTTTCTAGCGCAAGACGTCTTGGGAATAAGCACGAATGCGCATAACCAGAAATAACACACAAACTGCGGTGATAAACATGACAATAGAACGCATTGTTGGAAAACAAAAATAAAACTATATCGTTTAACTTGACGTTTCGTATGTTTCGACATACATCTTCAGAAGTGACCGTTAGGAATTAAAGTAACAACTAAATTTGAAATTTAAGATAAGTGAATAATTAACAATAACCTTGACAGAAGCTAAAAATAATTTGCATATAAAAGATGCAAACTAATAGAGATACAGCTTTTCGCTGCTTACATTTTCATTTAAGGTAGGGTTCAATTCTCTAATTAGTAGAGTCTCCTTTATCTTGCAATGAGTATCTGACCGACCTTTCGCCAACATCTCAAAGTGGTCCCATTTTAAGTTGTGACCAGTTGACGTGACGTGGTCTGCGATAGCAGATGCATGACAGCTACTCGTGATCGCTTTAAAATGTTCAGTTTTTCTGTCATGCAATCTGCGTTTTGTTTTTCCAATGTAGAAATCCTGGCAGTCCCAACAACTAGCTTTATAAACAACTTTTGACATTTGGGAACGGTTAATTCTATCTTTGTAGGGAAAAAGAGACTTAATGCGATGAGCGCTTTGGAAAATAACCTTAAGATCAATGCAGCCATAAAATTTACTAATGCAGGTCTTCAGTTGTTTGGTAATAATTTTGCTTTGTACTCCTAAATAAGGTAGAACTAAGATTATTTCCTTTTTGGGGACTGTGGTGGTTGGAATCTTCGGTCTGTTTTGTTGCCTGTTCAGAACATCATTAATGTTGTAATTGACAACACCAGCAGGATAACCGTTTTGTAACAACAACTTCCTCAGTTCATTTAAACAAGACCGCAAAAGAGAAGGTGACGAACAGATGCGGAAACAACGAAAAGTGAGCGTGCGGATGAGGTTTACTTTGTATTTCCTAGGTGTGAAGGAGTCCCATTTTGTGTACAGGCCGGTAAAGGTCTTCTTTCGGTAGATGGATGTTGAGAAAGTTTGACTGTGGCGTTTGATGAGAATGTCCAGGAAAGGGATTGTATTGTTCTCTTCAAATTCAATGGTGAATTTGATATTTGAGTGACAGTTATTGAGGTAGTGTAGAAACTGAGTTGCTGTGCTTTTACTGTCGAACAAGGTGAAGGTATCGTCAACGTATCGAAACCAAATAGAAGGACGAACGTTGTTGTTAAGAACCCATTTCTCTTCAAAATGGCACATGAAGATATTGGCCAAAACAGGACCTAAAGGAGAGCCCATAGCCGCACCGTCAATTTGGTCGTAGTATTGGCCATCAAATATGAAATGGCTTTTCTTTGTGGCAAACTCAAGCAGAACTTCCAAGACAGACTCAAATGTCAGCTGAAACAGATATCTTATGGCTACATCTATGCGTATGATTTCTCAAAACAGAAATACATTCTTAGCAAAGAGGAATGGGAAGCCCTGACTGATTTGCGAAAAGATGATTGCATTATAATCACAAAACCGGATAAAGGGAACGGGGTTGTAATCATCAACAAACTTGATTACTTGAATAAAATGAAACTGCTGGTCTCAGATGAAACAAAATTTAGAAAACTTACGCAGAACCCTACGAAGTCTAGAGAAGACAGCTTAATATCGTATCTTCGCAAACTAAAGAAGGATAAAATCATCGATGATGCCACCCTCCATAAGATACTACCATGTGGTTCTACTCCTGGTGTCCTCTATGGCCTTCCTAAGGTTCATAAACCTGGTTGCCCTTTTCGCCCAATTGTTTCCTCTATAAACACTTACAACTACAATCTGGCATCATATCTTGTACGCATACTTCAGCCCATCTCCACGAATCAGTCGACAATCAAGGACTCTTTTAGTTTTGCAGACTGGGCCAAGACGTATAACCATAACAACGAAATAATGTGCTCGTTTGACGTTAGTTCATTATTTACGAACGTTCCACTTAATGAGACAAAACAAATTTGTCTTGACAAATTGTATGCCCTCCCCAATCCGCCAACACTGCCCCGCTCAGTCTTGAAAGTTCTGCTTGAGTTTGCCACAAAGAAAAGCCATTTCATATTTGATGGCCAATACTACGACCAAATTGACGGTGTGGCTATGGGCTCTCCTTTAGGTCCTGTTTTGGCCAATATCTTCATGTGCCATTTTGAAGAGAAATGGGTTCTTAACAACAACGTTCGTCCTTCTATTTGGTTTCGATACGTTGACGATACCTTCACCTTGTTCGACAGTAAAAGCACAGCAACTCAGTTTCTACACTACCTCAATAACTGTCACTCAAATATCAAATTCACCATTGAATTTGAAGAGAACAATACAATCCCTTTCCTGGACATTCTCATCAAACGCCACAGTCAAACTTTCTCAACATCCATCTACCGAAAGAAGACCTTTACCGGCCTGTACACAAAATGGGACTCCTTCACACCTAGGAAATACAAAGTAAACCTCATCCGCACGCTCACTTTTCGTTGTTTCCGCATCTGTTCGTCACCTTCTCTTTTGCGGTCTTGTTTAAATGAACTGAGGAAGTTGTTGTTACAAAACGGTTATCCTGCTGGTGTTGTCAATTACAACATTAATGATGTTCTGAACAGGCAACAAAACAGACCGAAGATTCCAACCACCACAGTCCCCAAAAAGGAAATAATCTTAGTTCTACCTTATTTAGGAGTACAAAGCAAAATTATTACCAAACAACTGAAGACCTGCATTAGTAAATTTTATGGCTGCATTGATCTTAAGGTTATTTTCCAAAGCGCTCATCGCATTAAGTCTCTTTTTCCCTACAAAGATAGAATTAACCGTTCCCAAATGTCAAAAGTTGTTTATAAAGCTAGTTGTTGGGACTGCCAGGATTTCTACATTGGAAAAACAAAACGCAGATTGCATGACAGAAAAACTGAACATTTTAAAGCGATCACGAGTAGCTGTCATGCATCTGCTATCGCAGACCACGTCACGTCAACTGGTCACAACTTAAAATGGGACCACTTTGAGATGTTGGCGAAAGGTCGGTCAGATACTCATTGCAAGATAAAGGAGACTCTACTAATTAGAGAATTGAACCCTACCTTAAATGAAAATGTAAGCAGCGAAAAGCTGTATCTCTATTAGTTTGCATCTTTTATATGCAAATTATTTTTAGCTTCTGTCAAGGTTATTGTTAATTATTCACTTATCTTAAATTTCAAATTTAGTTGTTACTTTAATTCCTAACGGTCACTTCTGAAGATGTATGTCGAAACATACGAAACGTCAAGTTAAACGATATCGTTTTATTTTTGTTTTCCAACAATGCGTTCTATTGTCATGTTTATCACCGCAGTTTGTGTGTTATTTCTTGTTAAGCTACGATGGCCAAAGACAAAGAGTATTTACGAATGCGCATGTCAAGTAAACACAGAGAGAGGCTGAGTCAGAGGTACTTTCCCATGATAGGGAAATAGCTGGATGTAATGATTTTCTAGTAATTTCTCATGTTTGGGGAAAAGATTCTATTTATTTCCCAACATAAGAAGAATCCCATTTTGACTTCCCAAATGTTTCCTGTTTCTGTAACATTCCGTAATATTTTTCCCTCTTCCTTTCCATCAAAATCCCAAGATTGGGGAAGATAAAATACAATGATTTCCCATACTTGGGGACCATCTACTTCTTCCTTTCCACTTCCCAATTATTTCCCATTTCAGTGACTTTACCTCTCCAATAAAGTTCCAGAAATTTCCCATGTTTTGGGAAAAGATCCCATTTATTTCCCAAAATTGGGAGAAACTTGGTGCTGCATTCTAATTTCCCAAGAATTTCCTGTTTCTGTAACATTTTTGCCTTGAAGCTTTCCAGTAACATCCCAATTATTTCCCAAAACATGGGTGTATTCCCAATTTTATCCCAAAACTGGGAAAAACAGTCCCAATTTTATCCCAAAATGGGAAATTCAAAAATCTTCCTGTGTATACAGCCACATCACCGAAAGACAGCCAGGCGATTGCCGATTACCATTGGCCATGTTCTAAACGAGTAGGGGCCTGGGGACGAGGTTTGAAAATTTATCGATTGGAAAAAATTGTTTCCCCTGCTCAAAAATGGACACCTAACCAACTTTGACGCTGTTCAGTTGAATTGGAGCTGAAAAAAGGGGCGTTTGAAAATTGTGAAAATTAGAGACTTTATATGGTTTGGAGGGACACACTTTCCGAAATAGAGACATTTGTATGGGATTTTTTTTAAGTTTTAAATGCATGTTATCTGGCGGCCTTTCAACCAAACATACTCAAACTTGCTGAAACTGCTTATTTTGAGATACCCTTTCATGTGAGAATCGATTTAGTTCAATTTCATTGATTTTCAATGAACTTTGGATTCGTTCCCATGCCCTTACTCGTTTAGAACATGGCCAATGCGCATTGTGAATGGCATTGCGGGCGCAATGTCATGGCAACAAGAAGCGTCATCTTTAGAGCGGGAAATTTGTCGTTTGTTTGAGGAGCGTTGAGTCTTCTCGAAATAGAAATATTGCTCTAGCTTGCTTTATTCTACTACTTGTAATTCAGCAATTACCATGGCATCAAACGATGAAAATCAGCAGATCGGAGAACAAACTCAACCCACATATGACACCGAGTCCGGGAATCGAGCCCGGGACACATTGGTGGGAGGCGAGTGGCCTAACCACTACGCCATCCCTGCTCCCCGGTTGCGGAAATTCGCAAAGAAAACCAGCAGTTGAGGAATGAAACGACAAATCTTAAGTCATCGGCGCGGAGACAACTTTTCCACCGACGTAAAGAAAGCGATCCCGAGTGCTCGGTAAGTAATACTTGTTCAAGTTTTACATAAAATCGATGAAGGCGATTAATGGTCGACAACATTAATAACACGTGCCAGCATTAAGCTTACTACATATGTGTATGTACTCCAGCGCTGAGCAATCAAGCACTATTTCCAACTCTTAGCCCCTGTGCAAAGCTAGTAACGGAAGACTACAAGCTAACATAAATATTTCGTGGCTAACAACAGTAAATATACATGTATATAGAATGTTACTCTGTTCATTTGTCCTGTTTACCGACAAGGTGAGATAACTTCTCACTGTCATGACTAACATTCGAATCACTCTACCATGTCCAGCTTTTCAGGCTTTTAACTTGCACGCATTAAACAATCTTCTAGCTTAACTCAAGAACGGAGATTGTTTACGATTTAAATATTTCAAAGTAATTCAGCCAAAAACGGCTTAAAGAAAGGATCTTCAGAATGACATTTATTCACGGTCTCTTCGGTTTCCGATCGACAAATTTCGTGTTTGAGCTGTAAGAAAGCGAAATTTTTTCTCTTAAGCTTATGTATTGGCAGATAGCAAATGTAGACTTGTTCTCGGGAAAACAATTTTTTCAGTTTAAACCCGAGTTTCCTTTATAGGAACTGAGACAAGGAAAGCATTTTAATTTTCGCGGGAATGTTATACAGTTGAGCAACACATTAAGACTCCTTTCCACTCAGTGGAATGAAATACATGTACGCTTAGGGATGAGAAACAGGAGATACACTCCCACCATTCTGGCTGAATGCCACAATGATGGCGTGCGTGTCTTTTGATTTAGTTTGTTTGTTTGTTTTTCCGGGTTGGGAAACTAAAAGGATGCAGTCAGGAAGGTCTGTAAGGAGCTTCAGCAGCATCAAGCCCAAGAACAGCCGGATCAGCAAGATCGGCTTGCATTTGATTTCAGCGTCAGGTGAGGATTTTAGTATAAAGATTTATTTAATACGCTTTTCATTCTCAATCAAGAGCAGAGCAAAAACAAGAAAGGAAACTGAAAAGCGCGCACACGGTGTTAGTCATACATGCAGCAGTGATTGGCCAGTTTCGGTTAGCTAAGATTTCAGGGGTACCCAATGCAACGAGCCAGACCAACCAAAGCTGTAGAAAAGTATTTGGAGGGAACTATTTTCTTTCCGAAAATGCTAGCTGACGTTTTTTACTGCCAAAAACAGCAACTTTGACCTTTTCGAAAACCTCAGGGGCTGGGATTTCCCCATTGCGAATCTTTTAGGCCACGTTTCAGTACGCCGAAAATCTGAGTGCACTCTTTAATCGACACCGAAAGCCTAAGACGAACTACCCTCCAGCAGACTTCTTGTTGGGTGCCCTGAGATTTAAGATAGCTTTGGCTTTGAATTCCATCAAAAATGTTGCTTGTTTATCACTCCTAGTTTCGACAGTCCTGCCAACCAGGCTATGTCCAAGAAAATTCTGTGCGAATTCCGATCAGTTTATGGCAAAAACAAGTTGGAGAAGGCAGTAATCAACGGTAAGTACTCTTAGTTTTCATGCTCCCTCGTCCTTTTTGTAGTGTTGATTAACTCCGTGGGGGTTACGTAACTCAGAAGCTTCATGAAAGTAATTAATATTCGTGTTATATAAGTTCGCGCGCTTGTAAATTTCAAGTCAGTGTGTGTTAGTGTTTCAACTTTGTTCGTTGTGAAATAAAGTTTGTATCTTCTTTTCCGTAACCGTGTCGTTCCGAGTTTGAAGAATACAACAGTTGGCGACGAGAGGCCGGACCCACCAGAAGGCTCAGCACAACCAAGTGTCGTGGTTCATCCATCGTTTTTGGGGCGGATGGAAGACTTTACGCCGGGCAGTGACTGGAAGCATTACGTGGAGCGACTCGAAATGTTCTTCGCAGTTAACAGTATTCCGACGGAAAAGCAAGTACCGAGCATACTTACCTTGACGGGTAGTAAAATGTATGCTTTGTTGAGGTCCATTTCAGTGCCGAGGAAACCGAAAGAATTAAGTTTTACGGAAATAGTGGATACACTGGCTCAGCATGTGGACCCCAAGCCGATAATTATCGCTGAAAGATACAAGTTTCACAAAGCCGAAGGAAGAGTCGGAAACCATTAGGCAGCACCTCGCCAAGCTACAAAAGTTAGCGGAGACTTGCGAATTTGGTCTGTATCGCGAGAAAGCCATTTGTGACCAGTTTGTTTGTGGTTTGCGTTCTCAGTCAACTCAGCGCAAGTTACTGGCCGAAGCGACATTGTCTTTACAAACTGCGGTGGAGAAAGCCTGTGCCGTCGAGTTAACGGAAAAGGAAGCCTCAGGATTTCATGGTGTTGCCCACCACGATGTTATGAAAGTGGAAGGAACTTTTCCCGAGTGTTTCAGGTGTGGGAAAGCCAACCATTCTCCGGAAAAATGTTTTCATCGGAAAGCACAATGTCATGGATGCCAGAAGTTTGGCCACATTTTAGCGAAGTGTCCGGAGAAACGTGCACCTCGGAAACCAAGGGCCAGGAGCGGGGAAAGTAAGAAGAAGAAGAAGAAACCCGGTGGAATTCATAATGTTGAAGAATCGGAGTCGATGGCACAACCGGTGGATAAAACCGCCTGGCCGATGTTTACTATAGTCCATACTCAGGGGAGATGCAAGGAGTTGATAGTGCCAGTCCTGATTGATGGAAAGCCTGTGGATATGGAGGTGGACACTGATGCCTCTGTGACGATCATACCGAACAGTGTATGGACTGATGTACTAGCGGCGAAGTCCTTGCAGCGCACTGACGTGAAATTGCGCAGTTATTCAGGGCATGAAATCCCAGTTCTTGGAGAGGCCAAGGTTCATGTGTCGTATGGTGATTAACAAGCCTGCCTTCTAGTTTTTGTCACTGCAAGTGATGGTCCAACACTTCTGGGACGAAATTGGTTGTCCGTTCTTAAGCTGGACTGGAATTAGATTGGACAGATTTCTCTGGCACCGGTGGACCAAGTTGATAGCCTGGTATCGAAGTATGCATCATTGTTTGATGGAGGAGGATATACCTCACAAATTAATGTGATTTGGTAAGCTGAAGCCACTCTAAAGGCACTAAGGCCACATGGTAGCGGGCATTACCCCTTAAATCTACCAAAGCAAAGATTGAGCCCAAGCATTAGCAGCCATGGACAGCTGTTTCGGCCTTGTTAGGCCTCATCAGCATGGCATAGCTAATGCTCAGGCTCAAGTACCCACATATCCATAAAACAAGCAGTGAAAACTTAAAGCTTGTGGTATGTGGCTGGAGTGACAAGGATATACCTCACAAATTAATGTGATTTGGTAAGCTGAAGCCAATCTAAAGGCACTAAGGCCACATGGTAGCGGGCATTACCCCTTAATTGTTTGATGGAGGTCTGGGAACTATCAAGGGTGTGACCGCTCACCTCAAGCTAAAAGAAAATGCCACCCCGCAGTTCTTTAAGCCAAGACCTGTTCCTTTTGCCTTGAAAGAGAAGATTGCGGAGGAGCTCAAGAGGTTGCAAAGAATTGGTGTATTGGAGAAGGTGGAATTCTCAGACTGGGCCACTCCTATTGTCCCAGTTTTAAAACCAGATGGCACCGTGAGGATCTGTGGCGATTATAAAGTCACTATCAACCCTGTTTTGGACGTGCCTGAGTACCCTATGCCAACGGCTGAAGAGTTATTTACGCAGCTGAATGGTGGTGAGAAGTTCTCCAAACTTGATTTGTCTTCAGCATATCAACAAGTGCTGTTGGACGAGGAATCCCGGCAATATGTCACGATTAACACTCATCTGGGATTTTTCCGTTATACACGCCTACCCTTTGGAGTGGCAGCAAGTCCAGCCATTTTCCAGCAAACAATGGACTCTATGATGAGTGGCCTTAATGGAGTCGGTGGTATTCTGGATGATTTAATCGTTACTGGTTCCGATGACAAAGAGCATCTTCTCAATTTGGAGAATATGCTTAGACGCCTAGACAGTATGGGGGTGAAATTGAAACAGTCCAAGTGCGTGTTTATGAAGCCTGCAGTGGAGTGTTTCGCGTTCGTAGTGGATCGACGTGGAATTCATCCTTCTCCGCGCAAAGTGCAAGCAATTCAAGAAGTTCCAGAGCCGAAGAATGCAACGGAACTGAAATCTTTCTTGGGGCTGGTGAATTATTATCGTAAATTCATTCCTGATATGTCAACCATTGTCCACCCACTGAATTGCTGGTTGGCGTTTGATGCTCCCTGGGCCTGGACGAATACCTGTCAAGAAGCCTTCAAGAAGTTGAAAGAATTGCTCCTTAAGACACCTTTGTTGGCTCACTATGAACCGAATCAACCAATTCGGTTAGCTGTCGACGCGTCATCATATGGTTTGGGAGCAGTCTTGTCGCATGTTTCCGATGACGGAGAAGAAAGACCGATCGCATATGCATCCCGCACCCTCTCAGCAAGTGAGCAGAATTATTCCATGATCGAGAAAGAAGCTCTGGCGATTGTGTTTGGCATAAAGAAGTTCCATCAGTATCTCTATGGAAGACGCTTTTCACTGTTGACGGACCACAGACCTCTCACCCTGCTGTTAGGTCCTAAGCGTGGTATTCCTGTGCTGGCCGCGTCCCGCTTGCAACGTTGGGCTATTCAATTGTCAGCTTATCAGTATGACATTGAATACCGAGCTTCCAAAGATCATGCCAACGCTGATGCACTGTCTCGATTACCCAGGAAGATCGTAGAAGAGCCAGGGATTGGAGTACCGAGGCTGATCAAGTCAACCGTGTTCGAATGGAACGAGCTCCAATCACAGTGTCTAAAATCCGCGAGGCCACGCGTGGGGATCCAGTTCTTTCACGTGCGATGTACAATATTTTGCATGGTTGGCCAGCGGAAAACTGTATCCCAGAAGAGTTGAAGATTTATTACAGTAAACAAGACGAGTTTACCATTGAAGATGGCTGTATCCTTCGAGGTACCAGAGTAGTGATTCCCGCTAAATATCAAGATCCTGTTTTGTCGGAGTTGCATTTGAACCATCCTGGAATGGTCCGCATGAAGTCCTTAGCCAGATTGCATGTGTGGTGGCCCAGCCTTGATCACGATGTAGAGCAATTAGTGCGAGATTGTGATTCCTACCAGGCAAATCGCAGTAAGAGCCCTCTCAAAGTCAGCAATCCTTGGATCTGGCCCACACGCCCTTGGCAGAGAATACATGTCGACTTCGCGGGTCCGTTTAATGGTCAGATGTTTCTTCTTGCGGTTGATGCGAAATCGAAGTGGATTGAAGTATTCCCTATGTCCTCAACCACTGCGTTAGCAACCATCCAAGCTCTACGTTTCCTGTTTGCAACACATGGCTTACCAGAGGAGATAGTTTCGGATAACGGTCCAAAGTTCGTGGCACAAGAAATGAAGGACTTTTTGAAGTCAAATGGAATTGGTCAATGCCTGTCCTCGCCTTATCATCCTGCGTCAAATGACGAAGTCGAACGAGCAGTGAGAACTTTCAAAGAGTCCATGAAGACCATGAAAGATGAGCCGGGATCCCGAGCAGAGAAGTTAGCACGTTTTCTTCTGGGCTATCGGACTACTCCTCACACGGCCACTGGATGCACACCCGCTGAGATCTTGATGGGAAGAAGAATCCGCACTCGGTTGGACATTATGCATCCAGATTTGTCGGCTAGAATTTCTGAGAAAACCAAGCTGGGGAACCATACCACACGTCGTAATCTCCAACCAGGTGACCCAGTCATGGTTAGAGATTATCGGGATCGCAAGCGACCGTGGATCAAAGGAGTCGTTCAAGTTCGACTTGGCCCTGTTACTTATAGAGTTATGGTGAAGAATTTGTTTTGGAGACGACACATTGATCAACTGCGGTCCATAGCTGGTTCAAAAGTCGCAGATGCCGAACCAAAAACTGTAGTTTCAGAAGATGATGGTTATCCAGAAGTGATTCCTTTGCGATAACCCGTACACCCTCAATCTGTAACGTCAGATTCGCAGGCCGATGTCAATCACGATTTCCCACCAAGTCCCAACAGTACGCAAAATTTGGTGCCAGTTCCTGCATCAGAGGCCAGTTTGTCTTCTATGTCACAAACGCAGATGCTAGGGGAGTCCAAAACCGAAGAACCTGCCAAAGTTCCGGTTCCAAAGCGTTATCCGGCCAGAGTTCGTAGTGAACCCAAACGATTAATTGAAGAAATATAATTTTGAAGAGTACGTGATAAACTGAAAAGGTTCAATCGAATTAATGTACTTAAGATGACATTGTTTCAGTAAGGACGTTTTGAACTTTGTTCATTTGTGTGGGAGGAAGTGTAGTGTTGATTAACCCCGTGGGGGTTACGTAACTCAGAAGCTTCATGAAAGTAATTAATATTCGTGTTATATAAGTTCGCGCGCTTGTAAATTTCAAGTCAGTGTGTGTTAGTGTTTCAACTTTGTTCGTTGTGAAATAAAGTTTGTATCTTCTTTTCCGTAACCGTGTCGTTCCGAGTTTGAAGAATACAACACTTTTTTCAATGTATTTTGCGTGATCCAATATTTGTAGGCTGAACCAGAGCATGGGATGACGAGCTGAGCTTACTTACCGAAGTGTTATGGCTGAAAATATCACAGAAGTTTCCTTGTTTTTGTGGTTAAAAAGGCTTAAATTTCACGAAACGTTCCTCATAGATATGAAATGATTCAGATGGATTTTGAAAGAAAGAGCTATATGTACATGTACAGCCGAACCTTGTTCATCCGGACTACAGTGGGACTGGAGTAAATAGTCCGGATAATCGAGAGTCCAGATAATCGAAAAATATGAATATCAATGAGACAAAACAAAACTGAAATAATTTACAAGCTTTAAAGTGCTACTACGATCAGAAAATTACTCATCTTTTTTCTTCAAATTTCGATAGTGTGTTTGCTTAACAACCGACTCGCGAAATTGGAGAAGTCAGTTTTTTTTTTATTTTGACTGAAATATTTCTATTTAGTGATCCGCCATTACTAACTTCAAAATCTTGAGAGAACTGGATTGAGGACAAAATGACGTAGAAAGCTCACAGGAGAAAGAATGCAGTGTGTGTAAACCCGGCTGATTTAGTATGCAGCACGGGAATTTTGAGCTTTCAGACTCTCAAACTCGTGTTTTGCATACTAAAACAAGAAATTCTGCGAGAATTAGAAGCGGCCTTTTTGACCATCCGAGGCGGATTAATGCACAGGATGCGGTTGAAGTCGATCGTACATTAATTCATTTTTTGTTGAAGGCGCCTTTCAGTCAGCGTGACAGACGATTCAGACAGACTCCAACACTTGTGACAGCTTGTCAAACTGTGTGAAAACACCAAATGACTAATCCTCGGATTTGTTTCACACAAAGTGAAGAATTTGGTATAAAGCGGCTTCTTAGATCGGTCGACCACTTTATCGACGATAACCGATATCTCCACCACTGCAAAGCTAAGCTAGCTTTAACTACAAACAACGTCACGTAATCAAAACAACTGCCTTGTTGATTTCATTCAGTATTGCACCATCTTCGCAGTAACTCGTGCCTAGGCTACTACTCGGTCAACAGGATTCAGCGATTCGTGATTTCTCCTACCCCTAAATAAAATTTTATGTCCAAGAATACGGAATTCGAATACTGCATGGTTTGAACTTTCCATAGAGGTAGGAAAATTATTATCAAGCGATAAATACAAGGCGACTTACAATTTTTCACGCATTCCACAAAATTTAATGTGTTTACTTGCATAAACTTAACTCCGCGTGAGCAATTTTTAGTTTTCCATTTTGTTAGAATAAGAAACGTTCTAATATTTGTAAACTACATTGTTTCTTGTTTTTTTTGGTGTAAAACTAGACTCATAAGGTGATATTATACAGAAGGAAAGTTTTTCAAAAGATTGCATACTTTTCTACCGGAAGCGACGTTAGGCAGTTTCCGGTTTCTCAAACTTAGCAGTAACCGTACGCAAATGGTGGTTTTATTTTCCTTTTAAAAGAATAATAGTTTCGGAATTTGAATAGGATATGTTTCTAGCTTCCCGGAGAGACAAAAATTATTACACAGCGCCGGGTAAAAGGCTAGTTACAAACGTCTTACTTTTACAAAGGCGAGAAATTGTACCAGTCCAAGTCGCTGTGAATATTTTTAAATGAGTTATTTGTGGTTTAGCGCAAACAAAAATATTTCAAGTTTTTCTTCTTAGCCGCAAACTGCTTTCCAAATTCAAATAGCCCGTATTTTTGGCTTTCCAAAGAGATAAAAATCATTGTGAACTATTGAACTGATAACGAGAGAGACGCGTTTTCACGCAACTGACAACTTTGACTAAATTAATTTATGCTCAAGTAAACAGCGTACAGCTATGTGTGGAATCGGGTTCAGTAAAAATTTCTACGTACGCGTATTTCAGAGAAATAAAAGCAAATCTTTCTTCAATATGAAATCTTTTCGTTTGCCTACCTCAGTGTAATAAATTGCCTCTTAGCCAATTAAAGTATATATTCTCTGCATTATTACGCACAGTTTAGATACAAAGACGCGAGCATCGAGAAAATAATCATAATCACGCAAAATATAACCTGTAAAGCCTTTTTTTTACCTTCATTCCCTTCCAGCCCTTTTAAACGTCATTTTGTCGAATTTTTTTCCTATGAGTACTGTACATTATAAAGTAACTGAAGGCAGAGGAGCTCTGAACAAACCCTCACCACGCGAAGGCCAATAAATTCCAACAAATCGACCTATCTCCTCTAATTGTCACCAGAGATACGGAAGATTATATGCCAACCCGTCCGATGTTCTTACTTACTCAGAAGGAAAGTTTTTCAAGAGATTACATACTTTTCTACCGGAAGCGACGTAACACAGTTTCCGGTTTCTTAAACTTAGCAGTAACCGTACGCAAATTGCAGTTTTATTTTCTTTTTAAAAGAATAACAGGGAAACGGTAGAGGCGCCACGCAGCTCTCGGAACAGTTCACAGGATTGGCTGAGAAAACAATAAACAAACAACAGAAACAATGGACCCTAGCCGTGAAATAATGGAGCTGCGTGGTAATGAGAACCAATGAAATAAGAGGTTACTGAGAGGTGCGTGGCATCTGAAACGGTATGCAATGAACACAAAAGGGAAGCACATGTATTACAAATATGAAGTTTCGACCACTTGAGTTGTCGAAGCCCCCCGGGGGGGGGTACTCCCCTATATGGGCTATATAGGCACGTGCCGCGGAATAGGGTATGGTTTTTGGAGGTTCTCGATCCTTAAATAGGGTATCCTTTTCGGCTATGTTGGCATAGTGTCCCGGTGTGATCCTTAGATAGGGTGCCTAAATTTGTATCAGCAAAAATAGCAGGGTGTAAACACCCAGTTAAGCGGAAAACAAATGATCTGTCAAAGTTTAAGTATTGCCAAAGCGATTTTAAGGAAATAAAGTTGACCTGTTCAAGCTATTTTGAGTTTTTGTTCTTCCCTTGCATAGGGTGTCATTTTTTGGATTTGGGCCTTAAATAGGGTATCAATTTTCGTTGGATTGTTCCTTAAATAGGGTCAGGGTTTAAGACCCTCCGCGGCACACACCTATCCGAACTTTATGGGAGTACCCCCCCCCCCCCTCCCCCCCCGGTTCGAAGCCGATCAAATTATGTTTATATCTCGAACAATCTCGTTACATGTAAAGTAAATTCACTGAAAGTTACGGACTTTCTTCAAAGTTTCATAGGCCTTATGAATTATTTTAAACGTTGTTACAATTTATCATTCTGGAAAAGAAACACAAATATCAAAAGATTTTGGTTAAAACAACGGCATTGTGTTTCGAAACTATAAATATCTGTCCAATCAGAAGTGCCCGTTCCCACGAGTGAAACAGGCAAAACATAACTTGCACGCAATATCGGGAAAGCAAGCGTAATGCTCCGCTCGGTGAATTTTAGTCAATTAAAGTTTATACTCTTTGCATTATTACGCGAAGTTTAGATTCAACGACGCGAGCATCGAGAAATTATTTATAATCACTCAAAATATAACCTTTACAGCCTTGTTACCCTTATTCCATAGCCTCCTTGCTGAAGTTTAGCCGTCATTTTTAACTCCATTTCGTTGAATTTTTTCCTACGAGTATTTTACATTATAAAATAATTGATGGCAGGGAAGCTCTGAACGAAACCTCACTACGCGAAGGCCAGAAATCTTTTTGTTTGTCTACCTGTAATAAATTGCCTTTTAGTCAATTAAAGTTTACACTCTATACGCGAAGTTTAGATACAACGATGCGAGCATCGAGAAAATAATCATGATCACTCAAAATATAACCTGTAAAGCCTTCTTACCTTTATTCAATAGCCGCCTTGTGCCTTCTAGCCGTTTTGAACGCCATTTCGTCGATTTTGTTTCCTACGAGCACTGTACATTATAAAATAACTGAAGGCAGGGGGGCTCCGAACCAACCCTCACCACGCGAAGGCCAATAAATTCCAAACAAATCGACCTATCTCCCTCAAATTGCCACCAGAGAGACCGAAGATTATTTGCCTACCTGTCCGATGCGCGCCAGTTTCCAAATTCGGTTGCATGCGCTGTAGAAGCGTTCCGTTGGTTGCCCTGTAACCCAACGGGCGTACTACGCGTTCAAAAACTGAGAGATCAATCAGACTGCCGGAACTTTAGCCTACGAGGCAAAGCCACAAAATTTTTAAAGTGTCGAGAATATGGCATTTCATTCTATGCCCAAGCTCGCCAAAATGGTCAGCCAAGAAGCTACCTTTCTTTTGATAATCGCTTGAGAATTGTCAACGAAAATCCTCTGGCCGAGAGGGGCACGGGCCTCTCGACGGACACCACGACAAAAAAAAACTACAAAAAAAAAAAAAAAAACAAGAAATTCTGCGAGAATTAGAAGCGGCCTTTTTGACCATCCGAGCCGGATTAATGCACAGGATAAGTTCAAGTTGATCGTAATTCAATTTTTGTCACCTTTCAGTTGGCATGACAGTCAATTCGTCATTCTGAATGATAAAGAATTTAAAATTCGATTCTGCGTTAAGAGAAGGTTTTAGTGGCCTAGTGGGTTAATGTGCTCGTTGCGTACTGTCATGGCAGCGTAGGGTGGGTGGTTCAAGTCTTAACAGAGTGAAAAAATTTTTTTCTTTTATCTCTTTTTTTTCCATTCCTTTTCACTTGTTTTTCTTTTTTCTTTTGTCAACGCTTAAGCTGTAAACCTAGTTTGCAATTTAACACGGAAAAGTAGTGAAGCGATTCTATGGATATTCGCTACGCGCGAAACCAAGGCCAGCTGAAGCTTCACAAAACACTGGCACTTCGATTTGTTTGACAATTTCAAAGAAAGCGAACAATTTGCTATAAATCTGAGTCTTCGATCCGTTGACCGGTTTCTCGACGATAACTGATAACTCAATACCACTAAGGTATGTTCAAACAACGCCACGCAAAAGAGCTGTGTTGGTTGATTTCACTTCCGGTATTGCACCATCACTAACTCGGTCAATATTTGTTTATCTTCAAAACCGGGTCACGAACAATCTCGTTACATGTAAAGTAAATTCAGTGAAAGTTATGGACTTTCTTTAAGATTTCATAGGCCTTATAAATTATTTTAAACGTTGTTACAATTTATCATTCCGGAAAAGAAACACAAATGCCCAAAAAAGATTTTTTTTTTTAAACAAATGAATTGTGAAACGAAAATAACCATAGACAGGACACAGTTTCAAAACTATAATATCTGTCCAATCAGAAGTGCCCGTTCCCACGAGTGAAACAGACAAGAAACATAACTTTTAATACACGCAATATCGGGAAAGCAAGCGTTATGCTACTCTGGGTGCCTTTTAGTCAATTAAAAGTTTATACTCTTTACATTATTACGCAAAGTTCAGATACAACGACGCGAGCATCGAGAAAATAATTATAATCACGCAAAATAAAACCTGTACACCCTTCTGACCTTTATTCCATACCCAGTCATCTGTTGTTCTGAAATACTGCTCAAAACAAACGCTTTCAAATAAATATCCTTTGTTATGGGATGTACACTGGGGTTATTCAATTCTGAGAAAACATTTCTTTTCTCTGTAACCGTTGGGCATTGAAACGGATTTTAAAGAGACGATGCGTGACCGACCTAATGACTTTATTTACTACAAAATTCCTTACTCGCTGCAACAGATGTCTCATTAGCGCAATCGGATAAGGGGCCGAGGTAAGAATTTGATGGTCGCGAGTTCTAAAACCGGATCCGGTATAATTTAATTATTTCTTTACTTATGTCATTGTTTCTTCCTCTGGCCGAGAGGGGCACGGGCCTCTCGACGGACACCACGACAAAAAAAACTACAAAAAAAAAAAAAAAAACAAGAAATTCTGCGAGAATTAGAAGCGGCCTTTTTGACCATCCGAGCCGGATTAATGCACAGGATAAGTTCAAGTTGATCGTAATTCAATTTTTGTCACCTTTCAGTTGGCATGACAGTCAATTCGTCATTCCGAATGATAAAGTATTTAAAATTTGACTGTGGGTTTAAGGAAGACTTTGGTGGCCTGGTGGGATAGCACGCTCTTTTCGCATTGTAATGACAACTTATGGTCGATGGTTCCAGCCTCCGCCAAGTGAAGTTTGTTTTTTCTTTGATCTCTTTTTTTTTTTTTTCTATTCCTTTTCACTTGTTTTTCTTTTTTCTTTTGTCAACCCTTAAGCTGTAACCCTATTTTGCAATTTAACACGGAAAAGTACTCAACCGATTCTATGGATATTCGCTACGCGAGAAACAAAGGCCAGCTGAAGCTTCACAAAACACTGGCACTTCGATTTGTTTGACAATTTCAAAGAAAGCGAACAATTTGGTATAAATCTGCGTCTTCGATCCGTTGACCAGTTTCTCGACGATAACCGAAATCTCAATACTACTAATGAATGTTGCGGTCAATATTTGTTTATCTTTAAAACCGGGTCAAAAGGAACGCTCAAATAAATTCATTTCCTATAATTCTGACTAAACATTTCTTTTTGAAAGGATTTCGCCATTTCCGACTCTGACCCCTGTATTTTATGGCCACCAAAATCTACAAGTTCAGTCTAAAAACATTTACGGTCTTCCGAAAAGCTTTCGTTAAGTCATCTGTGTTGTGAAATGCTACTCAAAATAAACGCTTTCAAATAAATTCCTTTCCTACTGGATGTACATTGGAGTAATTCTATTCTGACAAAACATTTCTTTCCTCTGTAACCCTTGAGCATTGAAAGGCTTTTAAAGGACGATGCGTGACCGACCTAATGACTTTATTTACTACAAAATTCTTTAATAACCGCAAGAAATGTCTCCTTAGCGCAATCGGATAAGGGACCGAGATTGGGATCCGAAGGTCGCGAGTTCAAGTCGCGGCGCCGCAATTAGAATATTTATCTCTTTACTTATGACATTGTTTCTTCCTCTGGCCGAGAGGGGCACGGGCCTCTCGGCGGACACCACGACAAAAAAAACTAAAAAAAAAAAAAAAACGGGTAATTTAAGAAGCGGCTCGTCGCTAAGCGACGGCCGCTTAAAAAAAGGGTATTACTAGAAGCAGCTCGTCGCTAAGCGACGGCCGCTTAAAAAAAAAAAAAGGGTATTACTAGAAGCGGCTCGTCGCTAAGCAACGGCCGCTTAATAAGCTGTATTTACACACTGCAATTTTAAACTAGTGAGTAAATGACGTCATTTTATGCTGGATCCAGCTCTCCGAGGCCTAATCGGTCAGTCATGAACGTGAGTAATGGCGGACCGTTAAATTAAAAAGTTGTACTCAAAGTAAACAGGCTTCTGCTTGAAATTAAAGCTTGAAATTTCGCGAATTGAGCGATAAGCAAACACACATTCGAAATTTGAAGAAAAAAGACAGGTGATTTTCTAATCGTAGTAGCACTTTTATGCAGTAGAGTACTATAGCGTACAACTGAACTTCATGCAAAAACTTTGGTCTAAAATGTTTGCTCTTTGAAAGGAAACAAACCTTTTCTATGTAACCATAACCTAAACCTAACAATCTAAATTATAAATTCGTAATGGTAGTCTGTAGGGATCTTCATCATACCTTGCTAATATTCATGAAAAATCTGGGACTACAAAAAATAGTCCGGATAATCTAGGTTCGACTGTACGTCGCAATCAGTTTTACTGAAACAAGGGAGGCCCTTCAAATGTCCACCAACTTTTTGAAGTCAGTTGGTGTCCATTTTCATTCCCCAGTAATCTCTAGCCTAAGAATAAAATGACTCGTCGATTAACGTATTGTCTCATTTTTAGCTGCTGTACATCAACACTGGAGATCTACACGTGACGACGACAACAGGAGAACAAATGGAAAGTTCGAGGAGCATCGTAGACAAGTGAAGAAAAACACTCGCTTGAAGAGGGTAAGTTCACCGGATCACCTAGGCCTATATTAATGGTTTTTCTTTCTTATGAAAACAACAATAATTAGTCAGTCGACTGTACGACATCAGCAAACAGTCTTTTTCAGGGTCACCCAACGAGCTAAATCAGCCAAAAGCTGTAGAAAGACATTTTTAAGTGCCTTATGGCATTATATTCTATTTAACGTGATGGTTTCGATAACTAGAAGAATTTGATCTCTTCGGATTTCTTAGCTGAAACTTTAATGGCCCGAAAATGTTGGGGAACAAAATCTTCCAATGAGAGTCACCGTCAGTTTACGCTTCATGCGATCAGCGCTAATATTACAGATCTATAATTTTTGCCGTACAGTAACTAAATGTCCCAAAAACAATAGGCATTCTGCGCGATGAACTTTCCACGAACCTTCTAGGGAACTATTTTCTTTCCGAAAATGCTAGCTGACGTTTTTGACTGTCAACAATAGCAATTACGGCCTCTCCGAAAACCTCATGGGCTATGATTTCTCCACTGCGAATCTTTTAGACCACCTTTCAGTAACGAAAATCCGAGTGCACTCTTTAATCGACGCCGAAAGTCTAAAGCAAACTATCCTCCACCGAACAGAAATCTACCGAAACTTGTCGTTTGGTGCCCCTGTTTCTTTAACGTTTACCAACTCTGTATACAAATTTATTTTTTCTTCACTTTTATGCTTTCGACGTTCAGCTGTAATAAAGAATTCTCCTAAACAAACATTCGCTTCGCCTTACCGCTTGCATGTTCACTGCACTTTTAAGTGGACATGGCTACTCTTACAAAGTTTCTGACAATAGTTACAAGTTGTCATAAAACAAATCGTTTTAAAATTCTTGTTTTTAATGGTTGTTTTATTAGAAACTCTCGAGACGCCTCTCAACCCTGGAGAAGTCGACGACGGTCCTGTCGGATGCCGACAAAGAAAAGGCGCGTCAGATTCTTTCTTCTCCTCAGGCTTTACAGTACATGTCGTCAG
Source organism: Pachyseris speciosa (assembly GCA_016490735.1). Lineage (NCBI taxonomy): Eukaryota > Metazoa > Cnidaria > Anthozoa > Scleractinia > Pachyseridae > Pachyseris > Pachyseris speciosa. The sequence goes on along the minus strand of JAEMWC010001152.1, from coordinate 137,641 downwards.
AGGACAGCGAGGAAGAAACCCTGGAACGACCAGTAAATGGCCCGAAGCGAAGAAAAGTGAAGAAGCTCACCTGGGAAAGAAGCAAGCTGCGAAATATTAAGGCGCGACTTGATGAAGACTATTTGAAAGGGCTGACCGAAAGGCAAAGACGAACCAGTGCGCGTGTCAGACGGACTGACGAAGTTCCCACGCGCCCCTGTCCATCCGATGGCCCTCGTTGGGCAATTCGCAGTGACTGATTTTGATGAGCACAGCTTTTAGCTGATTTTGTAAAACAAAAGATAGAAAAGAAAAGATAGATTTCCTTCATAGATATGATACATTTCGTACGCCATTTCTTGTTTCTGATGGACATTTTGCTCCGTTTTTGGTCCACGTTTTTAAAAGGGGTTAATTGATTTTTTTCTGTATTACCACAGTAGCATTTTGAGGCTAATAAAGACAGTTCTGGTGAAAATGTTGTTGTCTTTTTTATATACGGTACATTAGTGCTACCCATAAGTGCCACGCATGCAGTAATAAGCTGCAATGTTTTACGGGGAGTGAATTGAGAGCTAAAAATACTGGAGGGGAAAGGAAAGATGAGGATTTCTACAAATGCTTTTAAAGGTCAAATGAACCAAAATTTCGAAAACTTTTCTTTGTGTCATTTCAAAGTGACCGAACACTAAAGAGGACTACTGGAATACAAAATCACGTAGAAATTGTCCTATCTGAGCTTTTAAGGGAGTAAAACAACATGGAGTACGGAAATATCCGAAGAACAAACGAAAACGTTTCTGAAATGGCCGCGCGCTTTACATGGAAGGAATGGAAACAAGCACGTGTTGTTGTGACGTCACTATTGGCGAGTGGATAAGGAGCTCAATGCTATACTTACTCTTTGCGATCTGTCGAAAAGTTCTTCGTTTTAACCTTTCGTTCTCTCTTCGAAAAAGGCCGAGGAAGTCGAACATGTGGTTTTTAATGTAGAGCGGTACTAGTATGAACCAATTAATGCACTGATTAATGGCAACGGAACCGTATGCTGGAACCTCCGATGACTCGTCTGACTGCAAAGAATACGATGTAAACAAGGACCGAATCGGTCAAGTGGATTGGTGAGCATTTGTTTACTCAATATACTGTAAAAGATCGCCGTAGAATGGTCAATAAATACGTTGGAATCGCCCTTGAAGCATTTGCTTTGTTCTCTGTGGTGTTTAATTGTATTTTCGATGTATACTGTGAAGCCATACTTCCATGCTCTGCTGTTGTTTTGATCCGCGTTTCTTCTATATTAATATTCACCATACCATGAAAAGGTGGCCATAAAATTACAACTGCATGGTGTTCGCTTTCATTTCACGCATTTTATCTGCTCCCTGTGTTTTTTGTACATTTTCACTGTTTATTGTTATGCAATACCATAATTTCCATGCAGCTGTTTTTGTGAGTTCGATTTCATTCCGATGACACTGCGTGAACAATCCCAAAGGCTAGATAACATGTACAATCGTTGTAACAGGGGTATCCGTGAATTGACAGAATGCCAGTGATTAAATCTTATATGCTTTTTTTAATGAAATGTTTACTTTTCTTTACAATCTTGACTTGCACTTAAATGCAGGTGCATTTCTGGAAACTGTGTGCCCATGCAAACTGGGCAGGAAAGTGTCTGCTGTCGTGAAATCTCAAAGTCATCTGATAAGATACCACATTCCATGTCCTGTATTGCTGAGAATGAGAATTTTACTGCTGTGTGCAGCTGTTATTTAGATAACTTATAACCAGTATCTAGAGAATGAAGGCCCGATTTATAATGAGCCACTAAATGGGGATGTATATGTATGCTTGTAAACATTGTCATATTTTTTGTCAGACCATCACCAACATAAGTATGTGTGTCTGGAAAAGGTTTCTGATTTTGGGTAATGCATGAATTATGTGGGATTGTCATGTAAGGAGTTCACCTACAATTGGTGTATGTCAGTATCAAAATGGCCACGGAAAAGAGCATAGTCATAATTTTGGTCTAGAAATGAGCAAGCTTGTGAATGGGTGGGCTGTACACTGATGCTAAACATCTCATGGCCATTAACAACCTCCCTGAAAGTTTTCCATTTGGTATATATTCTGTATCATTAAACTACTTGCAATAACTTGCATGATGTCAAAGTGATTTAACATAATTCATTGTCCCATAACTCCATCCAATCTAGATGTGGTTACTTGTACCATTTGTACAGATACATGTATTTGTCATACCACCAAAACGGCTGCCAAAACAAATCAAGCATTCCTTTAGGATTAAAAATACTTAGATGATAAATTATTATGTCCTTTGACTGTAAAATGAAATATTATGTAGCTCCAGAGGGTATATAATTCATGCCACTAAGAATTTAATGAACCAAATGAGGAAAAAGGTGGTGAAAATTTTGTCACCCAAGGTTTGAGAGTATGGTGAGGGTGGTAAAGGGTATTTTCGTGAGCCGTGAATTGCCTTTTTAGTTTCCCGTGAAATGTGAAATGGCCGTTTTTTTCCTTGTGAAATGTGATTGTGGTAATAACCGTGATCTGTGATTTTTGATTATAGTTGTCTGTCAAATGAGAATCGGGTGTTTAATTGACTGTGAACTGTGATTTCGTTTCATGTTTCTTTAATTTTGAGAGAAATTATAACAATAGATGCCATATGGTACACTACAAACTATACTGCGTTCCATTGCAATCTGAAACGTCATTCTTGACCCTGGGCCGTGATTGCCATGGAAACCTGTCTGGGATAGCTTTGCTCATCAATGGAAACAGCCTCTGAAGGTCGCGAGATTCTACCAAACGTAACTGTTTTGATGAGTTATATGGCAAACAGTAACAAGAAATCCTTAATCCACAAGGAGGTCTGTTTTTCAATGTTTGCCACGTTAAATCATGAGCCCCAAAATTAAACAATAACTGCAAGCACATTCTTACCTTATATCCAGTGTGCATTTGTTTGTTTGTGGTTGTTTTTTCGCTGTTCACACCCTAATTTAAACTCTCATTGTACTGTAAACATTTAGTAAAAAAACATGTTCTTTCACCAATCTCGTTACAATCCCTGATGAAGTCTGTGTGATCAGAGGAAACCGGTCGAATAGCAAAGATGTTAACAAAAGCTGTGGCTGTGTACTGTTCACTAGTTTAAAAACAAAAACAAAAACACATCAGACAAGGGAGTGCTTTGACTGTAGTTCTTCTTCTGACCAAAGTAAGGGATTGTATGTTTTATCATGTGGGAGGGTGGGCTGGAGTAATTTGGGGGAGGGTCACCGAAAAAAAAAATCATCCTTAGCGGGAGGGTCATCCATTTATCAAACAGCATTTTTACTCTCAATTCAAACGTCTCAAACGTTATGGGTTCGTGGGTTTCCTTTACTGTACAGTTTCGAATGAATAAATTTTCGAAAACAATGGAAAATAGGCAAAAGGAAACTTACAACGTTTTTTATTAATTTTTTTTTTCGGGAGGGGGGGTGGCCTCCTTTTTACTCTGACTATCTGTGAAGGGCCATGCTTTATTTTCAAGACATAAGTGGAGGGCCAAGAGTATCTTATTTAATAGTTAGTCCAGCCCACCTCCACGCCACCCCTCCCCCCCCCCCGCCACATTACGTACACTCCCTAAGAACATCGCTTTTTTTTCTCGTGAAACGTGAAGTCCCCATTTTATTGTCCGTGAAATGTGAAACAGCCGTTTTATTTCCCGTGAAACGTGATCAAGACCCCCCCCTTTACCACCCTCTATGGTATTATATATAGATTGAGTACGTTTTTCCTCTTTTCTGTCAGTACATACAGATATGTTGCCAAAAGGCAATATACCTATTGAATACATGAGAAGCTGTCATCTTGTTTTTGGAAAAAAATAAATAAATAAAAAAGAAAAATTAAGAGAGAGCTTTCTACGTGAAAGTACCGTAGTTTTTCGGTTATAAGGTGCACTCGGCTATAAAACACCCCAAACTCAGCAACACTTGATAAAAAGACGCACCATCAACTGAAAGTAACATCAGAAGGACTAGAAACACATGTGGAGCGAACAAAAAACCGTGCATAAATAAACAGCCAAAAAAGTAGAGGGAACACATTTTATTAAGTTTATGTACTTGCGACCTACGAAATAACCAAATGTTTGTAAATAAAACAAGAACGTTGCATCCTGATTCGATTCGAGCGAAATTGTCACATGCGCGGGCGAATAAAACTGTAAAAACTGATTCACCTTGATTATTCAGTAGCTTAAACACTAGCGACGAGAACGCTCGAGTAACTGACCACAAATGTCAATGCACAAAAATGGATGGATGGACAAAGGTTTGTTTAATTTCTTAAAAAAAAAAAAAACATGAGTTTCCATATCTCGCAATGGAGGTGTTTGCGATGTTAGCACTATAACTTAAGTATCACATTACAGAGCACCTGCTTTTTAAGCACGTCCGATATGCAAACAGACGGCTTTGTTTTGAAAATACTCGCGATGTTCTTTAATCTCGCATTACCAGTTTTGAACAAGTTGAATTGAAGTTCTGCTTGCCGATATATGGCAAGCTAAGGCGACATAATTAATTTTCAATTTGGAGCAATTGCCTGGCTTTCGGCTTCTAAATCTGAGACAACTTGTTCCCGTGAGGTCAAACTCCCGTCCAGGTTGCCGTGTGAAGAGGACGCTCAGTTACTCCGCTTTCTAGGATATTATTATCCAACCACTAAGATCATCCTCCTTGAATGTTAAGAAGCGCTTACTTTTCCGAAAGGATGCGAAGTGAAAGGCTCTGGCCAAATATATTTACGGCTCCTGTTCATTACGTAAATTCGATTTGTACGCCACTGATAAGGATGTCAATGGTTTGCACGGACGTCTCAGCTCTTCACATCCCAGCAAACTTAATATAAGATCGAATTATCAGAAAGAGCAAAAGGATCACTCTACTTCCAGCTATTTGAAACAAGATGGAAAATGCCTACTGCTAACTTTCTGCCGTTTTGCAAACGCTGAGCGAATACATTAGGAATTGCCGCTTGAAGTCGTCCCGTTATTCCGCGGTCTAGAATTGTTGTCGGTGTTGCTTCTTTTCTGGCCGATTTTTGTTTTGGATTCCACATTTTTATTCTTTAAAAAAGTTGGTACGGCATCATCTTTCAAGTCAGTCTTCGTGGCTTGAAAGCTGGAACTAGCAAACTCCTTGCCACGAGATTTTGTTTGAAGATGTGTGGTGTGAAATATAAAATGGTCTGCACAAGCGATTCCCTCTTCAGTCTTATGAGCCATTTCCTCCGTAGTTTTGGGTCATGTGGAAACTTGAAAGTACTTTCTTTACACTTGGAATTGTTGCCGCAGTTTATTGCAGCACAAAACACAGTGCTTTCCGCTAAAAAAAACGACACTAATTTCAAGACTCACTTGTAGTTTTTAATGTTCCAGCAATTTTTCAGCTCGCCAATAGTGACGTCACTACTGTTAATTCCGACAAATTCCCGACAATTGACCCGACCGCTCTACGAATATCACAGCCAAAACGAAGCACTTTTCAGCATCCAATATCTCTGGGATGCAATACCCGATCAGTCTGAAACTCCAGAATATGTTTATTTCTTACTTAAGCTACAAAATTCAATAAAAATTGACTTAAGAAAAAAACTTTGAAATTTTGGTTCATTTGACCTTTAAGGGTCTTTCAGACCAATTTACACGAAACACGCATTCTGCATGAAATTATACGCTTCCGTTCATGGAATAATCACGATTTTGCTTTTGTAGTGTTCATATTTCCGATTACGACGGAAACATAAAAACAGCCGCTCGTTTCCGTAGTGTTACCTCGTCTATCCGTAAGCGTTATCATGAAAATACGCTGACGTAAACATGTGATTCCTTCACCGAAAATGTGACAGAAACATACAAAAATATGGTCCGTTTCCGGCGTAACCGCAGTGACGGAAGCATGAGGAAACGTCCTTTATCCGCTGGCGGAAACACGAGCTAGCCGTTGTGTTTTCGCAATGGTGTCACGTGTTTCTGTTATGTTTCAGTTTCCGGATTCTTGATATTTCGTCCTGTGTTTTCGGCTAGCTTTAAGAACGTCAGGCATACATGTGTTTAGTCTGTAGTATACAATTAACGGTCTGTATACGGACCGACTTATCCTTTGACGATCTGTACAGTCCGTACGGATCGTCAAGCTCTCACCGGCCCCCACAGATGCGCATATAATTAACGGACAGTCTACGGACCGACTTATCCTTTGACAGTCTGTACAGTCCGTAGCCTCGTTTGACGGACTGTATCAGTTTGTGTAGATGTTCATATAATTAACGCACCGTCTACGGACCGACTTATCCTTTGACAATCTGTACAGTCCGTACGGATCGTTTGACGGACTGTATCAGTTTGTGTATATTGGACATGAGTGGCGGCCATCGACGTACCGAACTTGTACGGGCTCAAACTGAAACCAGGTCCTGGCGGAGGTAAAATGTGTGTCGTTTACCTCGTTTTGGGCAGCTCCAAAGGAAAGAAGATCCCCGAAAACGTACTGGCACTGACATTTTACGCCATCCCGATCTGCCTGATTGTTATCCTTTACACCATGGCAGCCGTGAAGCTGAATCGACGCAACGCTATTATTGGCGAGACGTTTGCCGTTGCAAACGGACGCAGGAGAAAGATAAAATGAACAGCAACGTCTTTAAAATGCTTTTTTTCTGTCACGTTGACTTTCATCTGTTGCTGGCTAATTTATTTCGTCATACGAAGAGGAGTCAGGGGTTCGCATCTCATGCAACATGCAGTTCATTCGGTAATTCTTGGCTCATTCCAAAACAACTATTACGCCTTGCATGTACGTTATATTTAGTTGAAAGTACTGCAGTGGTTTCAAAAGCATGCTAAAGAGGACAGCTTTCCTCGTTTCTGGCCGCGTGCGATGTGGCACGGCTTTGACACTGATTTCTTGAAGCTAAAGCGGAAGTATCTGGGTCATTGTGGTCTGTGCCATCTCACGGAATAACTCTTGTTCGACTTAACGTCGTCAGGGAGGAAGGGGTCTAGCCAAATCAATAAGGATAATGATGCAAGGTAACTTTTACGGAGAAGGAAACGAGAACAACGGAAATAAACGTCCATTCCTATTTTTTGAAATACGTGATAATGCTTTGCTTTGTGGGCTTGCGCCATCGCCACAATTTCTCCGGCTCCCTCCTTCAGAATTTTCTTTATCCGCTTTTAAACAAAACCTTCAGAGAATCAATAAGAAAACTTAGCTTGTGAAATATGCAAACCTAGCACTTAACAGGAAAAATGGAACAATAGAAAACAGTGCTTATGATAGTTCAAATGAAGCTGATGTCTACCCACGTCGGAATTATCGCGCATACAGCTGTGAATGAATATGTGAATCGCAGTTATGGACACTACTTAAGCAGTAATGAATATGAAGCCTGAAAAAACTGAATTCAGGCTTGTATGGAAATCGAACCCACGACATCTACGATAACGGTTCAGTGCTCTACCAACTGAGTTAACAAGCCAACTGGGCGCTGGAAAGTTTTTTGGTTCGTAATATACACATGAGTGATGGATACGTGAGAATGAATATATGAAAATCATATATTTTAACTGGGATTAACTGAGAATGCATATGTGAATAATCATCGTATAGTCATCGCATATCAATCACTTCCGCATATATTACGAACAAAAAAATGAGCAGCTTCGGCCCAGTTGGCTTGTTAGCTCAGTTGGTAGAGCAATCCATCGGTCGTGAGTGCGATTTCCGTAAAAGCCTGAATTTAGTTTTTTTATTAGTTTATTTTTATTAGTGTTATACGATTTTCATATATTCATTCTCAGACATACTACGATGTAAGTTGCTGAAAGACTGAGAGAACCAATTATCAAATTGTAACCGCGTTCCCAAGCCGGCTTTTTCCCTCACTTGGGGACGCAGAAAATCTGAACGCTTTTACTGATCCAAGTAAATTTTAATTTACTTGAATCAGTTTACTCTGCTTTGCATCAAGCTTGTTAAAACAAGCTTGATGGAAAGCAGAGTAAATCGAACTATTTCGCAAAGCAGCGTAAATTATAATTAATTATTAACTATTTCGGAGAACAGCTTTGGACATTTTCTTGAGAAAGTTTACCATGAATTTTGTTATGACATACATAATACATAATAATTTTTGTTTGTTTATTTTTTTTTTAATTAGGGGCACCCAACGAGCAAAATCAACCAAAAGCTGTAGAAAGGCATTTTTAAGTTAGTGATGGTGTTTGAAGTCAGTTTAAAGTGATGATTTCATAAGTTTCCCGAAAATGTTAGGGAACAAAATTTTCCTTTGAGAAAATACAAGCTGAAATGAGATTTCCACTGCCAAAAACAGCAATTACGACCTTCTCGAAAACCTCATGGACTATGACTTTCCAATTGCGAATCTTTTAGGCCACGTTTTAGTTACGAAAATCCGAGAACACTCTTTAATCGACGCCGAAAGCATAAGGCGAACTATCTTCCACCGAACAGATATCTACCGAAATTTGTCGTTGGGTGCCCCTGTACAATTTTGGCGAACAAAAACTCAAAGAAATGAATTTGCCTGGAACAAAACGATCAAGAGAACGTTTTAAACTTTTAACAACATCAAATCGCAAAAGTTTGATGCACCATACAATAATTTCCTTAGCACGCACGTATACACACTTAAGTAAGAAGATGTGAGTGATCAACCCAGTTATAAACAATTATTGATCAGTAGTGAAAATAAAGCCTGGACAAATCTGCGATACCGTTGCAGTGCTCTACCAACCGAACTGACCAGCTAACTGGGAGCTGGTCATTTTGTTGGTTCGTAATATAAACGTGAGTGATTAATATGAAAATGAAATCAATAAACGAAACTCCGTAGGCCGTGGATATAGCACACAGTTGTAGTTAACTCCTCTGTTGCTCTTTCCATAACACGATCTGTTTTGTTTGTTTGTTTGTTTTGGCGGGATGGGGCTAAGGGACGGGGAGACGGGATTAAGGGATTAGTTTTCGCCACTACCCTACCCTTTGACCTGTCCGGCATGGGTGCATGGCCCAGTGGGGAGTACAAGACTCCGGGCGGCATACAGCTCACGGGGTTGCTAAGACACATAAACCACGTCACCAAGATAAGGTAGCGATCGGGAGGTGAATTAAAATAAGCTCGCAGCAGCTAAAATTTCTTTAGGGTTCAAAACTGGCCAAATTGCCTTCGAAGTTCCTGCCATTAGTTCACAGAAGTACCTCTCTATATCCTCCAAGAATTACTTTTGGCGTCTGAACAGAGAACATGAACCACGTTGTAACTAGATTGGGAAGATGAAACAAGCTCTTCGTATAGAAGTTCACACCAACAAAGCTGGATTCGCTTTGTGTCCCTATCTTTTTCTGAACGGTGATTACAGCGTTTCAAGATTCTAAGATTAATGGGAAAGGGGTTCAGAGAGTCCCTACTGAAGGTGGAGGTAGAGGGCGAACAAATAACAAAAAGGCAGCAATTCTGAATAGAAATTCATTGGAAAAATTATAAGGTGACTCCGAATCTCTTCCCACGACTAACACGAATGATTTTAAACCCGTAACAAATTTTACATTTGCATGTTGATTGCTATCCGGGATTCATTGCGGTCTGTTTGACATCTTAAGACTTAAATCTGGTAAATTTTGACGTGTTACTGACAAGTGCTACTATTACTTGGGTAGCCTATAACGTGAAAAACAAATGTTATAAGTATAACTTTCGAGCAAATGATTAGGCATGTGTTCGATTCCACTATTTTATAATATCGGTATATATAATTTCGTAGTAATGATCCATCAAAGCAAAAGATATGGAGACCGGTATTAGCAATGCTAAACGTTTTTCTCCGGAAATGTCAGTAATCTACCGTCATAGCCAGATCTGAGAATATGAATGATCATCGCAGTTATATGAACACGACTTAAGCAGTACTGAAAATAAAGCCTGAAAAAATTCATGCTTGTACGGGAATCGAATCCACGAGCTCTGCGATTCCGATGCAGTGCTCTACCAACTGACCTAAAGAGCCAACTGGGAGCTGGTCATTTTGTGTTCGTAATATACCCGTGAGTGAAGAATACGCCAATTCGAAATTTAGCGCGATGAAACTTTTCGGGGATAGAAGCTTTTTCCCCAGCCAGAGTTACAAACTAAAATATAGTCAGTTTGAATGCTAAAAAGGGTTAGCAGGCTTACTTTGACCTTAAATAATGTATTTGCTCCACTGAAAACCGAAGAAGTAGGGTTCTCAGTGTTACGGACGACAGGTTTTTTCAGTTAATTTAGATAGAAAATCTGTTTTTTGCCTCAAATAAAATCAATTTGGCCGACATCTTAGTTCCTATTTTCAAATATTGCCGATTACTACCCCTTATAATAATATTATCGCTCTTATATCATTATTTGCCGTCTCACTGTTCTGTTAGTATTCATTAGCATATATACGCACCAGAAAGTATGTTTCTTGTTACCTTTAACAAGAGGAAGGAAAGAGGTACTATATCTGCTGTACTTTTGTTCTTTACTTTTCTTTAAAACTCTTTAAAATAGTTATTTGGAGTCGGACCTTCCCTTTATAGTCTGTTTTTAAAACAATTTTCATTTCAAAGATGTCTATATTTTAATAGTTTAAGTCGTAAATTCATTCCAATTCCAACGAATAGGAAGTGTCCTTTCTAAGTAAAGCGCTGTTTCCCATCTTTTTCTATTTCTCCGAGAAGCCCGGCAATTCCGAGTTAATATATATTTTTTTCCTTTTTTTAATTTTTACCGCGTATTTGCTCCCCAAAAACACAAGAACAAACAAAACTGCATATTTTAATGAGACTATGAACGTGTATAATGCTAAATTTGGCCCGTTAAGAGAAAAATATTTTAATTTCTTTTGCCTAGTGCAACATCCAAATTTCCGCGGCGGGTTTGGCTTTCTCAACGGAATTGGTCTTTATATGCGCGAGTGTGAAGTGTTCATGATTTAACCTAAATTTCTGAAGCACTGGGTTTCTCCGGCAAATGTAACACTTAAAGACAAACATCCGGTTCACCTGTTTATTAATGATTACCAACCTCTAGGAACTAGGCAAGTGATAGCATCAAACTCATAGCCCGTTTATTTGAGAAAATTGTCAAAATAAAACAAATCCCACTCGTATACCCAGCATATTTTTGTTAGCAAGCTAACGCAGTCACGCTTGATCTTTTCCAATTGTTGAAAAGAAATTTAATTAATTCAAAGAACGTTTTCAGGGACAGAGCCTTATCCCCGCCAGAATATTTAATTGGCAACTAACATAAAGTTTACGAATTAAGAGCATTAGCTGACTTCTTTATTTCTTTAAACAATATATTTACCCATCCAAAAACGGAGGAATTGCGATTTTTTTTTTTCAATGTTACGAGCGACTTCGGTGACATTTCGCTTAGACGGAAAGTGATTCAGTTTTCTTTGCCTCTCTTCATATATTTGCAAATGTTTAGCTGTTGCCGATTCTATCACCAGGCGTTGTTCCGGCTTTCTACGTACTTTAAAAATTCGAAAACCGGAATAATTAACTTTCCAGTCTTCTTCTCTTTCTCCAAGGAGTCCCACAGTTCGGAGCTGATATTTGGATACAGAATTAAGCTGCTATTTTGCCCTTTTATTGGAGAAGGGCTGCCAAAAGAAAACAAGCCCCACTTGTATACCTGACATGTTTATGTTATTAAACTAACGCATCCACACCTGATGGCTATTTCAATTGTTCAACAGAAATTTCAGTAATTCAAAGGACGTTTTCAAGGACATAACCTCATAATCGCGAGAATTCCTAACCAGCTGACTTAAAGTTTACGAACTTAGAACGTAGGCTGGATTATTTCGTTTCTTAAACGATGTATTTTTCCTTCTAAGAACAGAAGAATTACGCTTTTAAGTGTTAAATTACAAGCTTAGACGAAAAGTTACTTTATTATTATTATTTTCCTCCTTTCAGTAAATTTTCGCCGTCTCTCTTAAGAGCGTCAGTCGGTTAGCTTCGACTACGTATTTTATTTATTCCGTAAACCGCCTTTGTAGCCTCATTTCAGGCAATTTTGGCCGTCTCTCTTCACGATATATTTGCAGGTGTTGTGGATTCTATCAGCACTCGTGCAGATTAAGAACGTTAGCCGGTTGGCTTACTTCGTACTTTAACCATTGGCCAAGAACAGCAGAATTAGGTTTTAAGTGTTAGGGACGACTGCGGCAACCTCATTTTTGTCTGACGTTAGTCAATGTAAGCCGTCCCTCCTCACGTTTTCCGCTGGTACCGATTGGATCACCAATCTCCCCCACATTATTATTATTCAGGTCGTCTGACCATTCTGTCGGTAACCTTGTCTCATTAGAAAGCGTCCACGAGAAAGTTTATTTGCATGCTTTTAAAACACCCATTGTCATATATACTTTTCAATAAAACGCAATGTAGGTAGAAGAATTACACTTAACTGCTGATTATTGCTTCAGAAAAAAAAAACATCGATAAAATGGGCTCTTTGGAGACTGGTTTGCCTCCTTTCTTAAAGTTTACTTTCCAAACATCTCATCTTTCCCAACTCGGAGAATTTTAATATGCTCCTTTCTGTCAATTCCAGCCAATAGGATTAGATCGCCATTGTTATTTAATTTCGGTACATGACTGACATGTATCTCCTTAACCATGACAATCTTTTTCTTGACCAAGCATTCTGCAAATAAGTTTGGGATCTACAGAAAATTAAAATAAATACTTTGGTATTGTAGGTTGTTTCTTCCTCCGTACTGGACTTTCTTTTCTTTTGTCATTGTTTGAACTGTTGACTGCAACACATTAGGCATCTGATCTGAGCCCTGTTGAAGTACTGTCCGATAAACTTCACCAACAAAAAATCGTCATCAGATCTACAAAGTAGTTTAGCTTTTTCTCATTTTTTCCTTAATACGTGAGAGTCAACTGAAATTTTACCCTTATCTAACTTTTTTCAGTCCGTGTTTGGAAAGTGCTTTCTTTTACTGAAAGGGAGCCTCAAAATTCCGAGCTGGAGCACTATGATTAGCATCATTTCAATGTTTGGTTTATCAGCATACAACAGGAAGACCGCCCCCTCCCCCCTCCCCCCTCCCCAATCCCTTAATATTATCGCTCTTATGTCATTATTTGCCGTCTCACTGTTTTGTCAGTATTTATTAGCATATATACGCACCAGAAAGTATGTTTCTTGTTATGTTTAACAAGGAAAGGAAAGAGGTGCTACATATTGAACTTTTGTTCTTTACTTTTCATTAAAACTTTGTCAAATATTTATTTTCGAGTCGGACCTTCCTTTAAAGACTGGTTTTTGAACAATTTTCATGGCAAAGATGTCTATATTTTACTAGTTTATTTCGCAAATTCATTCCAATTTCAACGAATAGAAAGTGTCCTTTGTAATTATCTTCCGTTGGATGACAGTTTTCGTTAGTTCATGAAAAATTCATCACCACCCACTCTTTACTGTCACTGCCATATACCTGTCTGGGTTTGTTTTGACGAATCATTCACTACACGATTTCGGGATCCACAGCGCCTCACCTCAAGTATGGCGAGAGGTTTCTTGTCCTTCTTCAACTTGCTCTCCTTGTGTATTCTTTGGGGCTCTTGGCTTCCACACAAAGCAGATGACCCGCAAGGTGAGAAATAAGCCTAAGTCATTAGGTACAAAAAAGTCATTTGGACACTTCGTTTTTGAACACGCGAGAGTCAACTCAAATTTACAGTGATGAAACTTTTAAACGCTGCGTCCATAAAGGGACAACAAGGTCCGTTCATTTCAGGAAAAAAAAAGCCTAATTGTTCTTTCCGGTCGAAAGTGCTGTTTCCCATCCTTTTCTCTTACTCCGTGAAGCCCCCGGTCTCAATTCCGAGCTGACATTTGCTTAACGAATTGAACTGAGAAGTCGTTTTTCTTGTCTTGTCTTTTTTGTTTTGTTTTTGTTTTTTGTTTTTTGTTTTTGTTTTTTACCGCGCATTTGCCCACAAAAACACAATAATAAATGAAACTGCATATTTCAATGATATTATGAGCTGGTATAACGTTACTTTTCACTCGTTAAGAGAAAAAAAAAATTTCACTTTGGCATCACAGATCTATCGAAATGTCTGTGGTCGGTTTGGCCTTCTCAACGGCAATTTTCTGTATATGTGCGAGTATGAAATGTTTTTTTTCCCTGCACGGTTATCGTGCTGTCTTAAAGGCTCATTTGGGTAAACTCTTGCTGGACGATCTAATATTTTGGTGTTATTAGAACTACGCGAGAACAAAAGTCCTAGTCTCTTATAGCTAGTTAGCCTAAGTTTCTGAAGCGCTGGGTTTCTCCGGCACATGTATTGCTTAGAGACAAAACATCCGGTTCACCTGTTTATTAATGATTACCTATCTCTAAGAACAAGGCAGGTGATAGCTTCAAACTCACAGCCCCTTTATAGGAGGAAACGACCTCAACAAATTAAACAAATTCTACTTGTATACCTGAGATATTTTTGTTAGGAAGCTAACGCAGCCATGCTTGATCTTTTGCAATTGTTCAAAAGAAATTTAATTCAAAGAACGTTTTCTGGACAGAACCTTATCCCCGTCAGAATATTTAATTTCAACTAACATAAACTTTTCGCATTAAGAGCGTTCGCTGGCTTATTTATTTCTTTAAACAATGGATTTACTCATCCGAAAACAGAATGTGTCTTATGAGTCAGTTTTCGCTGCCTCTCTTCATATATTTGCAGATGTTTAGCTGTTGCCGATTCTATCACCAGTTGTTCCGTGAATCAAGATTGTTAGCTGGTTGGCTTACTACGTACTTTAACCATTCTGAAACAGGAAGAATTATGTTTCCAATCTCTTCTCTTTCTCCAAGGAGACCCACAATTCAGAGCTGATATTTGGATGCAAAATTGAACCGCTATTTAGCCCTTTTATTCGAGAAAGCTGCCAAAACAAAACAAATCCCACCTCTATACCTGACATGTTTATGTTATTAAGCTAACACAGCCACACCTGATGGCTATTTCAATTGTTTAACAGCAATTTAATTCAAAGGACGTTTTCCGAACTGACTAAAAGTTTACGAACTTAGGGCGTAGGCTGGCTTATTTCGTTTCTTAAACGATGTATTTTTCCATCCAAGAACAGAAGAATTGCGCTTTTAAGTCTTAAATTGCAAGCTTAGACGAAAAGTTATTATTGTTATTTTTTTTTCTTTCTTATTTTATTTTATTTTATTTTTTTTTTGCCTCTTTTCAGTAAATTTTCGCCTTCTCTTATACGAGTTGAGTCGGTTAGCTTCGACTACGTATTTTATTTATTCCCAAAGCCGCCTTTTTAGCCTCATTTCAGGCAATTTTCACCGTCTCTCTTCGCGATATATTTGCAGCTGTTGTGGATTCTATCAGCACTTGTGTGAATTAAGAACGTTAGCCGGTTGGCTTACTTCGTACTTTAACCATTGGCCGAGAACAGCAGAATTAGGTTTTAAGTGTTAGGGACGACTGCGGCAACCTCATTTTTGTCTGACGTTAGTCAATGTAAGCCGTCACTCTTCATGTTTGCCGCTGTTACCGACTGGATCATCAATTGCTCCCATCTTATCATTATTCAGGTCGTCTGACTGTTTTGCCGATAACCTTGTCTCATTAGAAAGCGTCCACGAGAAAGTTTGTTTGGAAGCTTTTAAAACTGACATCCATTGACATATATCCTTTTCAATTAAACGCGATATAGGTGGAAGTATTACACTTAACTGCTGATTATTGCTTAAAAATAATTGATAAAATGGGTACTTTGGGGTCTGGTTTGCCTTCTTTGTTTTAAAGTTTGCTTGCCAAACATCTCATCTTTCCCAACTCGGAGGATTTTAATTTGCTCCTTTCTGTCAATTCCAGCCAATAGGAGGAGATCGTCTTTATTATCTAATTTCGGTACATGCATGACTGACATGTATCTCCTTAACCATGACAATTGTTTTCTTGACCAAGCATTCAGCAAATGAGTTTGGGATCTACAGAAAATTAAAATAAATACTTAGGTATTGTAGGTTCTTCCTTCCTCCGTATTGGAGTTGCTTTCCTTTTGTAATTGTTTGGGCTGTTCACTGTAAGAGATTAGACATCTGATCAGCCCTTTTGAAGTACCGTCAGATAAACTTCACAAATAAAATTCGTCGTCAGATCTAGAAAATAATTTAGCTTTTTCTCATTTTTTTTCTTAATATGTGAGGCTGAAATTTTACCTTTATCCAACTTTTTCAGTGCGCGCTTGGAAAGTGCTTTCTTTTAGTGAAAGAGAGCCTCACAATCCCGAGCTGGAGCTCTATGATTAGCATCATTTGAATGTTTTGTTTATCAGCATACAACAGGAACACAGAATACTTAATGACTCACACATTTAAATTCCCCAGTTATTTTTTAACGTTTGCACCCAACAACAGCTAGGAAGACTTGAGTAAATTATTGGGAATTAAGAGCATCGTAGAGCATGATTTCTCTGAAGGGTTTTGGTTTTCTTGCGCCGATTTCGTTTTGAGTGGACTCAGTGCTTTGTGTTTGTGAGCAGTGCTTTTAACTTTGTTACCGAGGTGGTTGAGGCGGTCGGATTTGGCCGACATCTCAGTTCATATTTTTGCTCTTATATTATTATTTGCCGTCTCATTGTTCTGTCGGTATTCATTAGCATATATACGCACCAGAAAGTATTTTTCTTGTTATATTTAACAAGAGGAAGGAAAGAGGTGCTATATGTTGATCTTTTGTTCTTTACTTTTCTTTAAAACTCCGTAAAATCGTTATTTTGGAGTCGGACCTTCCTTTTAAAGTCTGGTTTTTAAACAGTTTCCACCATGGCGATGATGTCTATATTTTAATAGTTCAATTCACAAATTCATTCCAATTCCAACGAATAGGAGGTGTCCTTTGTAATTATCCTCCGCCAGATGAGAATTTTCTTTAGTTCATGAAAAATTGATTACCACCCACTTAGTTTCCTGTCACTGCCATATACCTGTCTGGGTTTGTTTTGACGATGGATTCACTACACAATTTCGGGATCCACAGCGTCACACCTCAAGTATGGCGTGTGGTCTCTTGTCCTTCTTCAACTTGCTCTCCTTGTGTGTTCTTTGGGGCTCCTGGCCTCCACACAAAGCGGATGACCCGCAAGGTGAGAAAATAGCCTAAGTCATTAGGTACAAAAAGGTCATTTGGACACTTCGTCTTTGAATACGCGAGAATCAACTGAAATTTTACTGTCAAGTCTTTCCAAATTTCAATCCATTTCCATCCTCGTCATCTTTGATAGATAGATAGATAGATAGTCTTTATTTACCCACGGACAATTCATCAGCTACAAGTAATGCATTAAATGGATAAAATACTCAAATACTATTTATAAAACACTATACTTAACTATACTATTTATAAAACACTATACTTTTAAAACATGGACCTAACTAAAAGCTGCTTTCCACGAATGCCGTGCCTCAACGTACTTCTTTAATTAAACGTTTAAATATCCTAAGAGACTCTGCTTGTCTTACGTCACATGGAAGACTGTTCCAAAGAGTGGCACCACTATAGCTGAAGCTATTTTTATAGTAGTTTGTGCGCGGCAATGGAACATTAAGTTTATTCTCAGAGTCTCTTAGGTTATAGGTGTTTTCTCGCCTTTCAAATTTTGAACATAAATAGTCTGGAGCTAAACCGTGCAGAGACTTATAGACCATTATGGCTCTTTGTATTTGTTGTTGGGAAGCTAGGTTTTTCCATCCCAGGTGCTCAAACAAGTGACAGGCATCAGCATCATAATTTGAATAAGTCAAAACACGGGCTGCTCTGTTTTGTAGTTTTTGTACCTTGTTCTGCAGAGTTATCCCACAGTTTCCCCAAACAATACTGCAATAGTCAAAATGTGGCTGAATCAGAGCTTGATATATTAGATGCAAAGTCGCTTGAGGGACAAGGTGTCTTATTCGTTTTATTGCCCCAATTCCAGAAGCGATCTTCTTCGTTAGTTTATCGATGTGACCGCTCCAGTCGAGTTTGTTATCGATGGTCACTCCAAGAGATTTTGCGGTGGTGACCTGGCTAACTTGATTATTATTAATTGTGAGTGTCGGAGAATCTGTGAGAGTACTTAATCTCTGCCTTGAACCGATGAGCATAAACTCGGTTTTAGTCATATTTAGCGTAAGTTTGTTTGCTCTCAACCAATTGTGGACATTTTCTAAGTCTTGGTTTACATACAACTGCAAATTGTCTACACAATCACCTGCATATGTAAGGTGGGTGTCATCGGCGTACATCCTCGGTTCACAATTGGATAAACAATTCGGAAGATCATTGATATATAACAGGAATAGCAGTGGCCCTAAAATCGTTCCCTGAGGGACGCCACAACTTAGTGAGCGACTATTAGATAACGACCCATTAATGGAACACATTTGTGCGCGATTATCTAAATATGACTCAAACCATTTGTACGCGTTTCCACATATGCCGTAGTGGCTTAACTTGGATAAAAGGATCTCGTGATCAACTGTGTCGAAGGCCTTTTTTAAGTCAAGAAAAACGACAGCGTTGATTTTGCCACGATCAATATTGTACGCCCAAGTGTCCGTGGCTTCAAGGAGAGCCGTGATAGTTGAGTGAATAGCGCGAAAACCTGATTGATGTTTACAGAGGATACTGTGTTCTTCTAAATAGGCATACAATTGATCATAGACAATTCTTTCAAACACTTTGGCTACGACTGAGATCACGGAAATTGGACGATAATTGTTGACATCGTTTCTATCTCCTAGTTTGAAAAGTGGAGTTACTCTAGCGCATTTCCAATCGTCAGGAAAAATACCTTGACTTATTGATTGATTAAAGATATTGCAAATAGGTACGCAAATGAGGTCCGCGCATTCCCGAATGAGCCTAGCAGATATCATGTCAAGGCCAGCTGCCTTTGACTTGTTGAGTTTATTAAGAAGTGAAAGAACTTTATCTCTAGTGGTTGGAAGAAGTTGGAATTGTTTATCTGTATTAGTGAGGTACTTCAGATAGTTATCGCTATCTGAAGTATTTATATTGCTAGCAAGTTTTGAACCTATGGTGGCAAAATGATTATTAAATTCGTTCGACAGAACAGTTGGATTTGTTATTGATACACCATTCACTTTCAGAGACGTAACCGACTCCTTTCCAGATTTTCGCGAAGTAAGTTCATTGATAGTCTGCCACGTCTTTCTCGAATTGACTTTGTTTTCATTGAAACTATTATGATAATAGGATCGCTTCGCTAATCTGATTTCGTTATTCACTAAGTTACGCTGTTTTTTTAAATTGCATCCAGACAATAGGATCCTTAGATTTAATGGCTTTGATTTTTAGAATATTCCGATTATGCATTTGTTTCTTTAGCTCAGATGTAATCCAAGGGGAACCACGCGCGCGAACACGCATTGTTCTCAACGGAGCGTGCTTGTCAACAATAGATAGAAATGTGCATTTCCATTTTGACCACATGTCATTGGGATTTGTAAAATTGAATATCTGATCCCAATTTTGAGACGCAATATCATTTCGAAAATCTGTACGATTAAATCTGCAGAATTTCCTGTAAGTTAAAGTATTGTGCCCAACAGTCATTCCATTTATGGATAATTTTCTGTAGGCGAACACCATGCTATGATCGCTAATACTGACATGACAGACTCCCGAGCAAACAATTTTATCAGGACAATTAGTATAAATTACATCGATTAAGGTTGAAGACGTCGGAGTTAATCTTGTTGGTTCGGTTATAAGTTGTTGTAGTCCATATATATCAGTGATACTGATTAGCTTGCAGGTGTCATTGTCATATCTAGTTGCAATCATATCACAGTTAAGGTCTCCCATTAGATAAAATTCAATATTTTCTAAATCGAGTTTCCCAATTAAATGTTCAAAAGGTGAAAAGATACCAACAGAAGAATCAGGTGGTCTGTACCACGTGACGACCACAAACGGGTTAGATCTGGGTTGTTGAATTTCTAGACATAAGTTTTCGAGAGTTTCCATGTTTAGATCATTCCGTACGGTAAAATTTATTGGTTTCTTCACGTAAAAGCATACTCCCCCACCGTTTGTAGTTCTGTCACGTCGAATTATATCATAGCCTAGGATGTTGACCTCGTTGTCACTAATAGTTTCATTCAGCTTAGTTTCATTAATCGATAAGATATCTATTTCGTTATGTGTTAGAAAAATTCTAAGTTCATCGATGTGAGTAGTTAATTTATTGATGTTCAAGGAGGCTAATTTAAAACCGCGTTGAGATGGCAATAGTGAGGCAGGCTCTTTATCGCCTTGATTTGTGGGCAGCGCGTTGTTTCAATCTAAGCTTGTTTGAAAATTCTTAAAAAAATTTAGATTACCTTTAAAATTAAGGTGTAGTCCGCCCCTGTTTAGTTCTTTTTCTGTAATATTTTGATGCTGGATAAATTTCCATCCATTCTGCCGGCAGTAGTTCTTGAGATGCTTATTCGTTGTTTTCACCGCCTCGTTGAGTTCGATGATGGAATACAGGAGTTTATATTGTCAGTGCAGTGGCAATGTATCCCGTACAAGCCTGATTTTTTCCAGGCTTTATTTTCACTACTGCTAAAGTAGTGCTCATAACTGCGCCGATCAGGCACATAATTAAGCAGTACCACAGTCTTTGACAGCAAAACTAGACCATTATTCTAACGTTTCCATTGACGCATTGGCAATCTTAAGCTTTTTAAAGTGATGGTACAATAGAGTGACAATTCCCCTTTAAACATATTGCGAAGTAAATATTAAGCGGAGGAATCTTAAGTGCTTTTAAGAACCGTTTACGCGTGGTGCAGTGATGTTTGTGATCACTCGACGGCCGATTTCCTTTAACACAAGACCACAAACTTTTATTTCAGTTGACTGTCAAGCGGCATGAAGGATATATTTATACTTTCGTATGCAGTACATGATACCCCAATCACCATTTTTCTTAAGAATCGATGTTGCGTTTCTGTCTTTAAGTAAAGTAGCTCGTCATAGCTGGTCGGCTTTTTGGCATTCCATAGAAATTATAGCTAGACACGCTTTTCGCAAGGAAGGCAAAAATCCATCCTAGCCTCTGCAAATTACAACGCATGAGCTCTTGCAATGTTTTAAAGCCTTATTTTTGACAGACAAAACTAATAAAAAACTAATTAAAAAAAGAATGAAAACATTTGTTTTGCAGCTGCCAGGTTGAAGATTAAATTAACATCGAGGAATTGTTTTCCTGTCCACGAAAACTAGTCGGATTTTCGACTGAAAAGTACACGGAAAAATTCTTTGAAATCTTTCAATTGCAATTTTCCTTTGCTTTCTTTGTTTCTTTCTGCGCGTAAGGACCGTTTTTCCTCCAGACAATTGGGAAAATTAAGGCCTTCGCAATTAATAAAAAACAAATAAATAACATTCCAAAAAATTCCCCCCTTACGCCAGACAAATACTACCGACATGCGCAGTATTACAAGATGCTACTGCTCCTGCGCAGTTTGAACGAGAGCGCTCCGGGAAAATCCATCGAATACCCGCCAAATAATTATGGCTACTCGAAAACGTGCTCGTCGAGAAGAAGGATTTTATCGCAATCTTGAGCGCGGTGTTCGTCTCAAAGCTGAGAAGATACGTCCAAAAATCCCAGAAAAGGTGGATCAAGAGAAGCTCTATCCGATCGAGGTACGTACAGGGCTTTTTGACTTCAATCGTGTAAATATAAACAAAACCGACACACTCTAGCTGCTATTTTGCATGTAAGCTCGTCGAATCAAAATATTATTTTCGGCTTACCCTGAAAGCCTTCTGTATATTAAGCTTAATTAAGAAATTGAGGGAATTTATATTTAGCATAATTTCAAACTCCATGGAGCGTACGAGGAACTTAAGCTTATATCTTTACTAGAATTAAAAGTTGACTTTTAAAGTAACCCTTTCATTAAATTTGTGCAAATCATCTTTGGGATATAATTATTGTAAGTTCGTTAGCAAGTTAATCTAGTGCAATTTCATCGTTTAAAATGTTACTTTAAAGGGAAGGTTTGCTAGAAAAGACTACCAAATATATTACACAGACGAGTACTGAAAAATATCTCTTAAGCGACTACCAAATCAGGTTCTATAAGTATGAACATATTTTATTTTGCAGATTATTGACCGAGACAAAAGCTCAAATCGAGTAAAGATTCACTTTGTTGGATATTCCGAGGATTTTGATGAATGGAGGAATGCAGACAGCTTTGTTAATAGTGAGAAATCAGATCTTGGCCGCTTGCTACCACGATTTATGCCAAGTGAAGATTCTCTGCCTGACAGGGCTTCTGCATTGTTCAGCCATCTTAGCAAAGAAATAAAGTTTGCTTTATTCTCCACTAAAAGAGAGTCACCAGGTGTCAGAATCGAAGAGCGCATCGAGTTGGATATTTATCACAAATATTTACAAAATATTGGAGTGGTGAAGAAGTTGAGAGGGCATGATGTCCATTGTGTGGACAATAACTTTGACCTGTGTGACCTACTTGGGGACAAGTGGTTTGAAAGAATCCAAAATATCAATGGTGACTTTTGCTATGTTACTCCAGGAACAGTGCAATTTTGGTTACACGAGAAAAAGGCTGTGAAGGAATTTTTTTATGTTGGGGATAAACTCTTAGAGGGCCACATTGAAAATGACTTGCTGGTCATCTTCACATTTGTTCGAGGTGATGGTGTTAAAGCAGAATACCACACCAATGACTGGAAGTCCCTATAAACAATAATCACATTTTGTTTCTGTTTTGTAGCCACCCCCCCCCCCCCCCCCCCCAACCATTCGGAAAACTCACAATCTGATTTGCTATGCAATGGCAATCTAATACTCACTTCACCACCCTGGGAGTGGGTGCAAGGCAAACTGCTGAGGTCACAAACAAAAGCTAGAAGTAATACCCTTTTACTAGAGTTATTTGTTGCTTACATTATAGATCAGTCACTGGGTTATGCTAAAAAATTAGATGGCTTGCTCTTGATTCCCATGCATTAGAAACCGAGAACTTGTCATCTAATTTTTGATAACATTAGCAAAATATCATAACAGTACACTGTGCGAATATATGAATGACCATTGCAGTTATGAA
The DNA here is from genome assembly GCA_016490735.1 of Pachyseris speciosa. Taxonomy (NCBI): domain Eukaryota; kingdom Metazoa; phylum Cnidaria; class Anthozoa; order Scleractinia; family Pachyseridae; genus Pachyseris; species Pachyseris speciosa. The sequence goes on along the minus strand of JAEMWC010001152.1, from coordinate 114,393 downwards.
CACTACTTAAACAGTAGTGAAAATGAAGCCTGAGAAAAAATACTGTGCCATAGTTTGAGTGTACATATCAAATGTCTCCTGTGCTGTTGCTTTGACATTGCTTAACCCATTTGCCATTTGATTTGAACACATGTAATGGTGAACAACATGGCTTAAATACACATGAACTGCATTTAGACAGGCAGGTCTTAATATTATGACCCTGTTCCTTACAATTGGTGCAAGTAAGGCTCCTTGTATCTCGCTGGCATCCAAGATCCTCTAAGAATTCCATTCGGTTTCTTTTATTTATGAGTTGCTTCAAGGAGTCCAGTCCACGTTGATTAGTAGATCTAAAGTAATCTTTTGTTGTCTTGTCATTGAGCTTTTCTAGGCCTTGCTGAGTAAAAGGGCTAATGCTACCATAGAGTTGGATAAACTCAGGCACATGCCAAACAAGTGCATGCATGTAAGGAGTAATATGCTTAGTGTGATACAACTTTAAAAACTGTTCCAGAAATGATTTTGATGTTTCCTGAATCTGTTCTTTGCTCGGTTGAGGACTAGTATGAGAACCGCTCAACATGTCAGTAACATTTACAAACTGCTTCCACAACTGTGAAATTTGATCAGATTTCTGATAATTAGGCAACACCTGACTGATATCAATGTTCCTGAATAATTTCTGTTTCTCTGGGCCTGTTAGATCCCGCCATTTCAGTTTCTTTGAATCCTTGCAAACAAACCAGTTGAAGGGAATTTTTAATGTATCATTAAGATATGATTCCCAGCCAGCCATGTGCTTGTACTTAGATCTCTCAAACCCATCATTATATGTCTTCTTTTTGTCAATCAAGTCTTTTCGTTGTAGTTCTAGAATTAAGAGGTTAATAAGGTTGTCAGAAATTCTAAGAAAAAGGTGAAGCGAATCTATGACAACATGATCAAGGGGAATTGATGGAAAGAGTGGGGTATGTTTAACATTGTAGCGCTCTACAGATCTTGACCTTGCATTTGATAGTTGTTGAATTTCTTGAATCGAACGAGCGCCTTTTGATATGTCAGAGAGAGACCATTCCTTTGTACCATCATATTTTTCGTATAAAAAACATTTACACCATATGCAAGGGTTAGTAGCATGTGCAGCACCAATGCCACAAATACATGCAAGGAATTTCCAGTCTCCTCCCAAGAACCACTCGATTTCAAACTGCTCTGTTCCCACTGACACATGTTTAAGGGATTCCACATCTTTTCTGATATCTGCCAGAGCCTTTGACAGTTTATCATAGTTCTCAGGTTCTTTAATTACAGCAACCAAATGATTCCCATCAGCTGATGCAGCTTTTGTACTTTCATCAAGGATGGTAAATGTCACATTGATGACATGCAGCCTTTTGCCAATGTTTGTACCATCCCCTGACAGTTTTACACGAATTTTATTATTTTTTTGAAGGCAGAATTTGAAGGAATGCTTTTAAGAAGAGCTTGTAACCTTATTTCTAATCGTTCTTTGATACTCTGTTGAATTCCACATGTGTCACCAGGGGTAATTGATAGGTTCCATTTGCTATTGATATATTTTATCCTTTCCTGGACTTTCCATGATCGCGGTAAATCCTTGCATATCATGGAAAGTTCATGATAAGCTTCATTAGAGATATTAAATCTTTCTTTAGTGTAGAGAAGTAAATTTATCTCATCAATGTCTCCATCAGTCAGTGTTTCAGTTTGAGATGAAGTTTGAATGTTCTCCTCATCAACCAAAGTAAGGGTTTCATATTCATTACTGTTTTCATTGAATATTTCTACTTTGGTGGCCACAAAGCCATGAAGACCAAGAAATGACAGTGATGTTTCACAGTCTGTGATCATTTGTTTTCGAATTCTAGATTGGTGCCTCTTGCTATAATCTGAAAAGGATTTCTTTTTGGTAGGACCTCTTGGTTTCTGTTCCTGTTGTAACTTAATTAATTTCTGGACTAGTCTTTTAAATTTCTTTTGAAATTTACCAGTAATTTCCTGGTTTTTAGCCAGAGCTGCTTTTAACTCCTTCTCAATTTTGGCTTTCTTGAACCTCTCCTCTTTCAGATCATCCTCAAGCTTTCTTTTCTGTCCCTTTAAATCAATGTTGTCATTTTGAAGCCTTGCACAGTTCAGTTCATTGTAAAAAATCTTAAAAGTGTAGGTTGAATATTTACCACTTGTCCACTGGGCAAATACCTTTTTTACCCCATTGCCTCCTCGGGTCTTGGCTTTGGCTAATGCTTGATTTAGGGAATAAATCTTCGATCTGAACATCTGTAGAAGTCTAGAATTGACTATCACACTGGGAACCTCGCACTTCTGGCATACTTTCTCTATCAGGATCTTCAAAACAGAGTTCATTTTAGCTGGACTATCCGCCCCAGCCATTTCTTCATCATGATCGGCTTCGGCTTTAGCTGACTTATACAGTTCGTAAAGAAGTTTACTGACGAGGCAAAGACATAGATAACAAACAGTTGAAATTTATTCTCGGGCTCATGAAACTACATCCATTTTTTTGTGCAAATTTAAACTAAAACATAAAAGCTTACTTACTTGTTTATATGGGCTTGAAATGAAGAATAATAGTGTTCGTGGCTATTATTCCCACCATTATCATTTTCAGCATTTCCCTTCTCTTCTCGGTCGTTTGGCACAGCGTGTACGGCACAACATAGCAGACACAAGCCAAACGTAATTCCAAGGACAAGAAGTGACGGGGAAACCCGCAGGAGCGGAGACATCTGCAAAGAGCTTGTTTTGAAACGCCGATTTACATAAATTTTTTCGCTCCAAAAATTACGAATTTGGCACCAAAATGTTCAGTAGATCCCAGACTTTCTCGATCCACTTCAACATCTTAAATATGCGCATAATCTGAATAATTTAGCAGCAGGGATATATTTCAACATTTTAAGATAGAGTGAAAGTAAAATCACTTAAATCCACTTCAACATCTGAACAAAGTAGCGTATAACTTTGTCAAATTTTCATTTTCCCAAAAAATTTCGCCGTATTCGCAAAGATTATGGGTCAAAATTTGGGGGCCTGGGATCGAAAATAAAAATTTGAAGCAGATGTCACCCTATTTTTTACCATGTAAAGAAAAAATAAGGCTAAGAACATAGAAAGTCATACTACTGATTTGTTATCGATAGAATATATAAATTCATGACGTCAAGTCTGCTATTCATGAAAAGAACTTTATGGGATTAGATGCAATATCAGAAACTCTGCAACTTGCGGATAATGAAGAAATGATTCCTGAGATCAGACAACCCACACATTGGTCACCTGCCTATGTGTCGCTCAGAATGGAATAAACAAAAAGGATTCAATACAGGAAAAATACAAATTCGTAACAATAATAGCTCGAATATCATTAGTGTTTTTAGTGCGCTAAGGTAAGGTATGCGTTTCGTTAGAATGTGTACAGTCACTTTGCATCATCTGCGCCGCAAAAAAGGAACATGTCCAATGACGTTTCTCGTAGAGGGGAAGAGAGTTTTAACGGGCAAGACTGATGATCAACCGCTGTTACGCTAGACAAATTTTATAGCGATCCAAACTAAGATTTTAATTCTGTTAGATTGCTTCATTTAGCATCATTCATCACACCGGACAAAAGTAAGAAGGAACATATCCAATTATATTCCGGTGTGCGAGACAACTGGGTAATTCGAAGGTTGGTGTAGGGGGTATGTTTTAAAAAGCAACAATTTCTGTTTAAAATCAAGCATTTCTTTTGCGCCTATTTTAACGGTACGTTCCTGACACTTTAAAATTCGTGAACTTTAGAGTCGCCCTAAATTTTGGAAATAACCATGAACATGTCCAGTGACATTCTGCGTGCGAGACACTTGTTTTTTAATGTTGTTAACTTATTTCAAAACTCCGAAATTAAACGGCTGTTGAAATCATAGCATCTTCTTTCCTGCCCTAATGAATATATACTTACGTGAGTTCTATGTAAATAACGGGACCGGCGTTTTATTGTTGTGTTTATGGAGTGGAAGCTACGTTGCATTTTAGAAAACTAGTTAGAAATGTGCCTTATGCACCGCGTCATTAGGAGAAGTTAATAATAATAGGGTTCAAGCGAACCAAAGTACACCCTAAGAAAATAAAAAAAGAATAAAAGATAGACAAAATATATATGTGAAATTATTTATAATAAAGTTTCGATATAACGCGCGTTCCGATTGGTTTAAACAGCGTGCCGTATGAGAGTACAGATGCGCGGGCAGTACAGTGTCACGCCAGACCCAAATGAAAATCTGAATTTTTCCCTCGGTTTTTATTTTGACTCAGACGTCTTGTACGACCTAGAAAATGTGTATGAAAACAAGCGGTTAGCCTCAATGGATTTGGAAGTTGTTTCTGCGAGTAAGACCACAAATAACAGTATTAAAAATTAAGGATTAAGCTTAATGTCAAGCGCGTTTTCAGAAGTTGCTGAAGTTGTCCGAGTCACGCAGCGACGAGGGCAATTTCAGCAACTTCTGAAAACGCAAGTGGTTTTCGAGGACTAATTCCAGTTACGTGTTAATAACTTAAGGGCAAAATTTTCTCAACATTGCTGAGACACGTCGAAAAACAGTCAGCCAAGCGGAGTAAAATCACTCTTCGCTCGCAAAGCAAACGAAAAAACAGTTCAACTAAGCTTAAGCTTACTTCTTAATTTGCGTCCAAAACGAGTGTAGATGATAACTATTTACATCCAGTCGAGAGAGAAATACGAGTTTCAGTCCTGAACAAAAGTAACAACAATTAAACCAAATGTTCAAAGCTGAAATTTATTTAATTCACCTGTCGTTGTAGAGGTTTCCATCACTTGAAAAAACACATCCGCTTAAAAACACGCATCGGTAAACATAGCAAACGGACTGTCCAAAGAAATAACTTCGTTCTCCAAGTTTGAGCTACTCGTTCCTTCCATTAATGGTAAACTGTTCTGTGACTCTTTTTGGTGAGCTACAAGATGCCGCGCCCGCTACGCCGGGCGCCATGCAAGCGATCCAAGTTTTAAGCTTCTCGCGAATAAAATCTTTTGCATTTTCTTTTTTCACTGGAAAATTCACCCTCCTGAGTGTCTTTTAAAACTAGCTCTTGATCATTACGCCTTTTTTAGCGAATGTATGAGCCAAAATATCGCCGAATTTCTCGGAACAATTTGCTTTTTGATCGCGATTTTAGACTAAAAAACAACTTGCAATTTGATGGTTTCTGAACTTTGATGGTTTGACATTTTGACAGCTTTGGTCGTGTTTAACCAATAAAATGTATTCAGACATTCTAACAAAGATTGTGATTGGTCTGTTTTGGCGTGCCTTATGAGAGTACAAATGCACGGCTGGCGCCACTCATAGAGTTTGGAAAATAAAGTTTTTTAAAAAATTTTAGCCGAATGCGTGAGGAAATTAAGAAATTCTTTATTATAAAACAAACAAAAAATCCTTAACCGTGCTTTGTTCTGTTATAAGGTACGCAAGGAAGTGACGAGAGCACTCAAAAAGTAGTTAGAAGCACTCGCCTGCGGCTCGTACTTCTTCCTACTTCTTTCGTGCTCTCGTCGCTTCCTTGCGTGCCTTATAACAGAACAAAGAACGGTAAAGGCTTTTTTATTTGTTCAACAAAAGGGCTTGTGTTTCCTATAACAAGTGTTCCCCATTAACAAAGAAAAAAAAAAAAAAAAAAAAAGACGAATTAGGTGGAATTACTATTGTTGGACTACCAGGAGTCTCGATACACCGAATAGCATATAATCTAGAATGCTTTGTTTATTACCAAAAAACAGGAAGACAGAATAACGAATAACTCACACATTTAAATTCACCAGTTAATTTAAAAGTCTGTGCGCAATAACAAGAAGACTTAGGGATCTTGTAGTGAACTAAGGGCATGATTTCTCTTAAGGGCTTCGTTTTTCTTACGTGGTTTTCGTTTTGATTATAATTATGCTCAGTAAAACATGCAAGTGAGTTTCCGACAACTTTATGCGTTAATCTTGCGATATTTCCCAGTTGGTTGATAGGTAATAACTTTAAGACAACACATATTGAAAGCATAAAATCATACGTGATAAACTCCGTAGGCCGTGGATATAGCACACAGCAGTAGTTACATTGTGTGTAACTCTTCTTTTGTTCTTTCCATAACACGATCTTTTTTGTTCGTTTGTTCGTTTGTTCGTTTGTTTGTTTGTTTGTTTGGTGGGATGGGGCTAAGGAACGGGGAATGGGATTAAGGGATTAGTTCCCCTTTGACCTGTTCGGCATGGGTGCATGGCCCAGCCAGGAATTCAAGACTCCAGACAGCAAATAGCTCACGGGGTTGCTAAGACACATAAACCACGTCACCACGATACCGTAGCGATCGGGAGGCGAATTAAAATAAGCACGCAACAGCTAAAATTTGTTTAGGGTTCAAAACTGGCCAAATTGCCTTCGAAGTTCCTGCCATTAGTTCACAGAAGTACCCCTCTATATCCTCCAAGAATCACTTTTGGCGTCTGAACAGAGAGCATGAACCACATTGTAAGTAGATTGGGAAGATGAAACAAGCTCTCCGTATAAAAGTTCACACCAACAAAGCTGGATGCGCTTTGTGTCCTTATCTTTTTCTGAACGGTGATTACAGCGTTTCAAGATTCTACGATTAATGGGAAAGGGGTTCAGAGAGTCCCTACTGAAGGTGGAGGTAGAGGGTGAACAAATAACAAAAAGGCAGCAATTCTGAAGAGAAATTAACTGGAAAATTTATAAGGTGACTCCGAATCTCTTCCCACGACTAACACAAATGATTTTAAACCCGTAACAAATTTTACATTTGCATGTTGATTGCTATCCGGGATTCATTGCGGTTTGTTTGACCTCTTAAGACTTAAATCTTGTAGATTTTGGCGTGTTACTGACAAGTACTACTATTACTTGGGTAGCCTATAACGTGAAAAACATATGTTATAAGTATAACTTTCGAGCAAATGATTAGGCATGTGTTTGATTCCACTATCTTATAATATCGGTATATATAATTTCGTAGTAATGATCCATCAAAGCAAAAGATATGGAGACCGGTATTAGCAATGCTAAACGTTTTTCTACGGAAATGTCAGTAATCTACCGGCATAGCCAGATCTGAGAATACGAATGATCATCGCAGTTATGAACACGACTTAAGCAGCAGTGAAAATAAAGCCTGAAAAAATTTACGCTTGTACGGGAATCGAACCCACGACTTCTGCGATACCGATGCAGTGCTCTACCAACTGAGATAAAGAGCCAACTGGGAGCTGGTCATTTTGTGCTCGTAATATACCCGTGAGTGAAGAATACTCTAATTCGAAATTTAGTGCGATGAAAGTTTTCGGGGATAGACGCTTTTTCCCCAGCCAGAGTTACAAACTAAAATATAGTCAGATTGAAAGCTAAAAAGGGTTAGCAGGCTTACTTTGACCTTAAATAATGTATTTGCTCCACTGAAAACCGAAGAAGTAGGGTTCTCAGTGTCACGGACGACAGGTTTTTTCAGTTAATTTAGATTGAAAATCTATTTTTGCCTCAAATAAAATCAATTTGGCCGACATCTTAGTTCATATTTTCAACTATAACCGATTACAACCCCTTAATATTATCGCTCTTACATCATTATTTACCGTCTCACTGTTCTGTCAGTATTCATTAGCATATATATGCACCAGAAAGTATGTTTCTTGTTACATTTAACAACTGGAAGGAAAGAGGTGCTATTCTCATTCATGTTCATGCCGCGGAATTCCAGAATGCGCGGGTTACGTACCCCTTTTTGTGGAATGTTAAATGCATTATAAAAGGATGAATTACCACGTGCAATATCTCCTTATTTAAAGATCTGCCTTCTTAGATTCGTGGCTTTTCGAAAAAGATACGCAAGCCGGTGATTCTGGAGGAATTTTTGAGTTTTCTTTGCTTCACGTCGCTGAAGCCTAACCTCGTGTTTGCACCTTTTCCTTCGCCCGTTTTATCTTATTTGCCCTAGTCAAGGGAAACTTTGGTCGTCTATATGGCTGTACCTGTTGATCCTGCGGCCGCTGATTTAGAATTTTTAGCTATTCCTACTCCACCACCTGCACCGGTTCCTGTCGCGGACCCAGCTCCGCCAGCTCTTCCGGCTCCTCCTGCGCAACTAGAGGGAGCCTTCGGTGGGCAACAAGATCAATTGAATGAGGTATTTCGTAGTTTTGTGCGTTTTTTCGTTTTTATCCTACTTTCTAATTTGCACAGGTTTTGCATCGTTTTGCCTTCTATCCCTGGGGGTTTCTTTGCGTGTTTGTTAGCATGTATCCTTTTTGGCTCTGTTTAAGTTCCCTCGTGTGTCTAGCAGAAATTGGGTCTTGCCCTGTGTCTACTAAACGTTTGCTCGCCCGTCGAGCACATATTGTATTTGCCGTTTTTCGGCTCTGGTTTTACGTTCGCTCGTGTGTCTAGTATTATTTGGTTTTGCCGTGTGTCGGTTCTTACCAAACGCTCGGTCGTGTGTCGAGCGCTATTTGGTTTTGCTGGGTGTCGGTTCTTGCTAAACGTTCGCTCGTGTGTCGAGCTCCATTTGGTTTTGCCGTGTGTCGGTTGTTGCTAAACGTTCGCTCGTGTGTCGAGGACTATTTGGTTTTGCCGTGTGTCGGTTATTGCTAAACGTTCGCTCGTGTGTCGAGCACTATTTGGTTTTGCCGTGTGTCGGTTATTGCTAAATGTTCGCTCGTGTGTCGAGCACTATTTGGTTTTGCCGTGTGTCGGTTCTAGCTAAACGTTTGCTCGTGTGTCGAGCACATATTATATATGAGGTGTGTTGGATCTAGTTTGTTTGCGCGTGTGTCGAGCACAAGTTGTATATGCCGTGTGTCGGCTCTAGTTAACGTTAGCTCGTGTGTCGAGCAGAAATTGGTCTTGCCGTGTGTCTATTCTAGCCAATCGTTGGCTTTTAGGTACTGTGTCGGCTCTAGCTTAAATATGGTACTATGTACGTGTATGTTAGCAGACGTCGTGTGTCGACTTTGCTCTGTGTTAGCTCGTGTGTCGAGCTCTTGCATGTGTCGTGTGTCGCTCGTATTTCGGCGTCAAATTTGCATCCGCCGTGTGTCGGCATTGGTCTTTCATATTCGTTTTCTGTGTCGAGCATATTTCGGCAGTCGCCGTTTTGCCAACTCAAGATTCGTTTGCTCACAGGTTCAAATTTTATTTAGTTTGCTTACGTCCTTTGTCGGTCTTGCAGACCCTCGGGGTATGGCTTACAACCATCACATCTCCTCGAGGTCCCAGTGCCATTCGTCAAACGAGTTCTGTTGCGTGGTTTAATTGTGGCCGCCGGGGTATTATCGCTAGATCGTGTTGGAGGCCCCAAAACATCCGTAAATTCCGTGGAGGAAGGAAGATGTAATTGTGTGTGTTGTTGTTTTCGGCTTAATAAATTCTTTTGCTCTGTGTTATTTGCGTGTTTCTGCCTTTAACTTAGTTCCGTTTCATTTTAGTCCCGTCTACACACCTTTTTTCTGTTGTTTTGGGCATTTTATTACTCTGCTTGCCCCTTCACTTTCCAAGCTGTGATCAGAAGGGTAATCTCAATTACGCCCTATAATCCGTTTACGACGGATTCCTGGTCCAGCTCGGTTAGTGGGGTTTTTCCCTTTTGTTCACTTTTCAGTTTTCCGCAATAAGCCTAGTTTTTCTTGTCTCCTTTTTGTAAGAGTTTTCCAGTTTTTGCCAGTCCCACTTCAAGCTGCGTTCTAAATCTGTGTCATGGTGCGACAGGGATAATAACCCCACTAGCTGGGCTGGGCCACTCCCCGTCATTAGAAATGGTTGCTGAGGGCCACGTTTTCGCGTCTCCAGACATGCTTCGATTTCGCGATCCAGATTTGTTTGTGGCGGGAAACCTTACCTCATGTTTAGACAAATGGGACCGAATCTCCGTGGGTTACGAGAAAAGAGATGTCGTACTAGCCATTATTGAAAATGGCGTGGATGTTTTTGATTTCTTCACCCCCTTCAACGGTACCTTTCAAGGTAAAACTTACTGCAGCGACTTGCCTCCTCGGATGTGTTTTCCAAATTCGGTGGCATGCCACCCATTTAAAGAGTTCATTACTGCAACCATTAAAGAGAGAATCTGCAACGGTTCTATTAATATCGTTGGCCGTGTTGGCGAAGTTGAACCACCTCATTTGGTTATGCCAATCACAGTCGAGCCGAATAAACCTCGTATGTGCCATGACGAACGCTTTATTAATTGCTGGATAAAAGATTGTCCTTTTAAGCTTGATTATCTGACGGACCTCTGCCGTTATGTCAACCCTGGCCATTATCAGACTACGTTTGACGACAAGAGCGGCTACGATCATGTCCGTCTTCATCCTCGCAGTTCTACCTTCTTTGGTTTTCAAGGGGAGGGTTGGTATTTTACATACGCCTGTCTCCCTTTCGGGTGGAAAGCCAGCGCTTTCGTGTACAACACTATTGGTCTGACCGCTACCCATTACATTAGATCGCTTGGAGTTCCTTGCTCTCAGTATATAGATGACCGGCATGTCGGACAGTTACGTTTGCGTCCTCGAGCCAATGGCATGTGCACTTTCTCCAACTTTCAGTTGGCTCAAATGGCGGCTTTCATCGCCTGTTTCGTCGTTATTTCCCTCGGGTACTTCATTGGCCTCAAGAAAAGTTGTTTGACTCCTTCGACGGCTAGGCGCTTCCTAGGTTATATTTGCGACTCTGAAAAGCAGGCTTTTCTCCTTCCACAAGATAAAAAAAGATAAATTCGCGGAACTAAGAGAAGCCATTCTTAGCAAGAAAACGCTTCAGAAGTTCGCCGGTAAAACTACATCTTTTGCCCTCCTCGTTCCGGCAGCTAAGCTATACTCCAATTCTATGTATCAGGCTATTTCTCGTGCTTCTAAGGCTTCTTCTCGCCAAATTAAACTCCTTCCTACCCTTCGAAATGAAATTTCCCATTGGCGTTTCCTTGATACTTGGCAAGGTTTCTTGCCTTGGAGAGACGAATCTCACTTACAGGTTCAATTGTTTTCGGATGCTTCTAATTTTGGATGGGGCGGATGTCTTTTTAGCCCTGGTCTTCCCAAAGTTGTGATTCGTGGTTATTTGGATGAAGCTGATCGAGGACGTCCCATCATCGTCAAAGAGATTTAGGCCCTACGTCTCACGTTGGAAAATCTCCTTCACCGTTCCGAAAATACCAGGGTTGACGTGTCTGTAGACAATAAGGCCTTAGTGTCTAGTTGGGAGAGTCAAGTCTCAAAATCCCCAGAAGTTTCTGACGTAATAAAGTCAATTTTCCAGTTTTCACTCAGTAGAAATCTCTCTATTTCATTGCAATATGTTCTATCCCGAAGTAATCCCGTGGATTTGCCATCCCGGACCCTTTCAGATCTAGACGCTTCACTTGACATAAAGCCATGGAATTTGGTGGACTCAACCTTTGGGCCTCATACCATAGATTTAATGGCCCTCCCTTCTAACGTTAAGTTGGATCGCTCAGGGCGTCCTTTAATTTTCTTTTCTCCGTTTCCATGCGTACAGGCCCAAGGAACCAATGTCTTTTCTCAAGTGTTATCGCCCAGCGAAAACGCCTTTGTATTTCCACCATTCACACTTATTGGCCCGCTCCTGAAGTACCTGGCGTCGCAACCATGTCCTTTTACAATGATTGCCCCAGATGTTTCGCCTAGAAAATACTGGTGGCCCCTCCTCCAGCGTCAGGCTACCGTTGCATTCAAATTGGGCCAAAAGGGGGATGATTCAATTCTTCTATTCCCAACTAAAACAGGCCTTTCTACTTGGGAATTCAGACCACTTCAATGGGATCTTTGGGTATTTCGCTTTGCTGCTCCTTTATAACTTAACTTAACTGCGTACTCTGGTCAAGCACATACTCAGGGGATCCTTTGTCGTTTTTCTCTAGCTGTTATTCACATAGGATATTTTGCTTGTGATACCGTGTGTAGTTTCGACTGGCACAATTTCCTAATAAATTTTTGCTTGTACTGTGTATTTTGTCTTTATCACACCCTTTTTGCGTATTTAGGACCTCCCCTTGGTGGCAAGAATATGGGTTCCCGCAGTCAGTTGCCCAAACTGTTCCTACCCAAACGATGCTTCTTTTGCATTTTGCCAACAATGCGGTTACACACTAAGGAAGGAGTCCAACGTCCCAGATTCTGAAAAAGTTCCTTTAGACCTGGCTGCCATTGACGACCGTCTCGAGGCCCTCCGCAAGCTTAAGAGCGACAAACCCTATCAGAAACAGAAGTCAAGCCTTCAGCACGAACTCGAGCGTTTTCTTCGCTCTCTAACCTCCCCTAAGTCTCTTATGTCGGCCACCACGCAGGATTTAACGAGGTTTCTTATTTGGAAGGATAAAGAAGGGAAAACTAAGATTCATCTTCTCCAGTGTAAGCACTTTGGGGTTTCCGGTAAAGCTCAGTGCTTGTGTCCAACCAGACTCGCAGCTGGAACTGTTGATAATTTAATAGGGAAATTACGTTCCATTTTTATAGAAGCGGGAAGGGGTAATGCCTGGAATGATATTCTCGGTGTAGGGAACCCGGCAGCCCATCACTCCGTGAAACAGTACCTCACTTTAGTGCGTGAGGAATAAGCAAAGGCGCGAGTTGGTAAAAAACAAGCTATTCCTATCTTCTTTGGAAAGTTGACCAAGTTCTGTTTTCATCTCAGAGACTCCGTTTTCTCTAAAGGTACATTCGCAGTTCATCGCTATCTTTATGCAAGAGATCTAGCATTTTTCTGTCTTGATTTTTATTCAGGGGATTGTGGCTCAGACCTGGGTAGGATCTTTACGAAGGAAATCGTTTGTCTCCCAGACGGGGATGGGTTTTTATTCCGCCACACTTTTGGCAAGACCTTAAGGGGTGGCGGAGAACCAATACCTTCATGATTAAGGAATGCCCGGACCCCAAGATCTGTCCGTTAGCGAATTTAAAGTTATATGTTAAGTTATGTGATCTTATGTGCGTAAACTTAAGAGAAGGTTATTTGTTCAGGGTTTTAAATAGCAAAAGCGAAATTTCTGAAGATCCTTTCGTAGGTTCCGCCATAGCTAACAGGCTCGCTTTGCACCTACGTTCAGCTGGGATTTATGACGGAGAAACAATGCATAGTTTTAGAAGTGGTTGCTCGGTCACTCTGTCTTTGCTGGGCGTACCTTCGGAGGACGTGGCCAGGCACGTTGGGTGGTCTTCTCTTGTTACAGCCGACTATTACTCGCAAACGGGCAAGGTGATGAATTCGGATTCAGTCGCAGCTTCTTTGGCCATGAGCACGGCCCCAAGTCCAACAGAGCGGGAGCCGCTTGCTGCTGTGGTTACCCAGGCCTTCTCTGAGAAAAATGATACGAGGAACCTTTCTCTAGCTTTTCCTTAGGGTTATCGGATGCAATCCTTAAAGGAATTTTTAAATTGGGGTTTCTGAGTTTTGGAGAATAGTCTTTTCTGCATGTGGTCTCTCGTTGCTAATATGGTCGCGGGAACCCTTATTTGTTTGCTAAGTACCAAGTCGTGTCAGTGGCCGAAGGCCACTATCTTTTCCCATAACTTTACCACGCCGTACAATGAGCGGCATAATTAATGAATGAAAATGGTTTACTATTCTAATTCATGTTCATGCCGCGGAATTCCAGAATGCGCGGGTTACGTACCCCTTTTTGTGGAATGTTAAATGCATTATAAAAGGATGAATTACCACGTGCAATATCTCCTTATTTAAAGATCTGCCTTTTAGATTCGTGGCTTTTCGAAAAAGATACGCAAGCCGGTGATTCTGGAGGAATGTGTTCGACCCAACCCCCTCCCCTTCGGCGACGTGATAAACAGCCGTTGCTTTCGCATCCAGCCGCTCATTGCCTCGGCCACTATCTTTTCCCATAACTTAACCACGCCGTACAATGAGCGGCATAATTAATGAATGAAAATGGTTTACTATATCTGCTGTACTTTTGTTCTTTACTTTGCTTTAAAACTCTTTAAAATAGTTATTTGGAGTCGGACCTTCCTTTTAAAGTCTGTTTTTAAAACAATTTTCATGGCAAAGGTGTCTATATTTTAATAGTTTAAGTCGTAAATTCATTCCAATTCCAACGAATAGGAAGTGTCCTTTGTAATTAAAGTGCTGTTTCCCATCTTTTTCTATTACTCCGAGAAGCCCGGCAATTCCGAGCTAATATTTGCTTAACGAATTGAATTGACAAGTGGCTTGTCTTTTCTTGTCTTTCATTTTTATTATTATTATTATTATTATTATTTTTTTTTTTTTTACTTTTTACCGCGTATTTGCTACCCAAAAACACAAGAGCAAATGAAACTGCATATTTTAATGAGACTATGAACTTGTATAATGTTACGTTTGGCCCGTCAAGAGAAAAAACTTATTAATTTTTTTTGCGTAGTGCTACATCCAAATTTCTGCGGCCGGTTTGGCCTTCTCAACGGCATTGGTCTTTATATGTGCGAGTGTTAAGTGTTTTTTCTTTCCTGCACGATTTTCGTGCTGTCTTTTAAAGCCTCATTTGGGCGAACTCTTGCAGACGATCTGATACTTCGGTGTTATTAGAGCAAGCCGAAAAAGGCCCTAGTTTCATATCATGATTTAACCTAAATTTCTGAGGCCCTGGGTTTCTCCGGCAAATGTAACACTTTAAGACAAAACATCCGGTTTACCTGTTTATGAATGATTACCTACCTCTAGGAACTAGGCAAGTGATCGCATCAAACTCACAGCCCCTTTATTTGAGAAAATGGCCAAAATAAAACAAATCCCACTCGTATACCTGGCATATTTTTGTTAGCAAGCTAACGCAGTCACGCTTGATCTTTTCCAGTTGTTCAAAAGAAATTAAATTAATTCAAAGAACGTTTTCAGGGACAGAGCCTTATCCCCGCCAGAATATTTAATTGACAACTAGCATAAAGTTTACGAATTAAGAGCGTTAGCTGGCTTCTTTATTTCTTTAAACAATATATTTACCCATCCAAAAACAGAGGAATTGCGTTTTTTTTTTCTTTCGATGTTACGAGCGACTTCGGTGACATTTCCCTTAGAAGGAAAGTGATTCAGTTTTCTCTGCCTCTCTTCATATATTTGCAGATGTTTAGCTGTTGCCGATCCTATCACCCGGCGTTGTTCCGTGAATCAAGATTTTGAGCCGGTTGGCTTCCTACTTACTTTAAAAATTCGAAAACCGGAATAATTAGCTTTCCAATCTTCTTCTCTTTCTCCAACGAGTATTACAGTTCGGAGCTGATATTTGGATACAGAATTGAGCTGCTATTTGGCCCTTTTATTGGAGAAAGCTGCCAAAACAAAACAAATCCCACTTGTCTACCTGACATGTTTATGTTATTAAGCTAACGCAGCCACACCCGATGGCTATTTCAATTGTTCAACAGAAATTTAATTCAAAGGACGTTTTCATAACGCGAGAATTCCGAACCAGCTGACTTAAAGTTTACGAACTTAGAACGTAGGCTGGATTATTTCGTTTCTTAAACGATGTATTTTTCCTTCCAAGAACAGAAGAATTGCGCTTTTAAGTCTTAAATTACAAGCTTAGACGAAAAGTGATTTTATTATTATTTTTTGGCTCTTTTCAGTAAATTTTCGCCGTCTCTCTTAAGAGCGTGAGTCGGTTAGCTACGACTACGTATTTTATTTATTTCCAAAACTGCGTTTGTAGCCCCATTTCAGGCAATTTTCACCGTCTCTCTTCACGATATATTTGCAGCCGTTGTGGATTCTATCAGCACTTGTGTGAATTAAGAACGTTTGTCGGTTGGCTTACTTCGTACTTTAACTATTGGCCGAGAACAGCAGAATTAGGTTTTAAGTGTTACGGACGACTGCGGCGGCCTCATTTGTGTCTGACGTTAGTCAATGTAAGCCGTCACTCTTCATGTTTGCCGCTGTTACCGATTGAATCACCAATCGGTCTATTCTTATTATTATTCAGGTCGTGTGACTGATTTGTTGATAACGTTGTCTCATTAGAAAGCGTCCACGAGAAAGTTTGTTTGCACGCTTTAAAACTGACATCCATTGTCATCTATACTTTTCAATTAAACGCGATATAAGTAGAAGTATCACACTTAACTGCTGATTATTGCTTTAAAAAAAAATCGATAAAATGGGTACTTCGGAGTCTGGTTTGCTTTCTTTGTTTTAAAGTTTGCTTGCCAAACATCTCATCTTTTCCAACTCGGAGGATTTTAATTTGCTCCTTTCTTTCAATTCCAGCCAATAGGAGGAGATCGTCTTTATTATCTAATTTCGGTTCATGCATGACTGACATGTATCTCCTTAACCATGACAATTGTTTTCTTGACCAATGGCGCAGCACCTGAGTACATTTCAAATCTTATCCAATACAAAACAAAGTCAAGAACTTTAAGGTCATCATCACAGCGACTCTTTGCCACCCCGACAGCTCGATTGAAAACATATGGGGACTGTGCTTTTGCCGTGGTGGCCCCTAAACTGTGGAACACTCTCCCATTGGAATTAAGATTGAGTAACTCTGGAAACATTTTTAAAAAACGTTTGAAAACTTACCTTTTTAAAATTGCTTTTAACTTGTAAATAACATTTTTTTATATTCTAGCTTATAGATAGTTTTTTTTTTATCCCTTTAATTTTTTTATTTCATGTGTACTGAATTTATTTTAACTTTTTATTGTAAAGTGTCATGAGCAAGTAGTGATAATGGCGCTATATAAATATTTATTTATTTTTTATTTTTTTAAGCATTTAGCAAATAAGTTTGGGATCTACAGAAAATTAAAATAAATACTTAGGTATTGTAGGTTCTTTCTTTCTCCGTCTTGGACTTGCTTTTCTTTTGTAATTGTTTGGGCTGTTGATTGCAAGACAGTAGGCATCTGACCAGCCCTTTTAAAGTACCGTCAGATAAACTTCACAAATAAAAGTCGTCGTCAGATCTACAAAGTCGTTTAGCTCTTTCTCATTTTTTTTGTCTTAATATGTGAGACTGAAATTTTACCCTTATCTGACTTTTCAGTCCGCGCTTGGGAAGTGCTTTCTTTTGCTCAAAGAGAGCCTCACAATCCCGAGCTGGAGCGCTATGATTAGCATCATTTGAATGTTTTGTTTATCAGTATACAACAGGACCACAGAATACTTAATGACTCACACATTTAAATTCCTCAGTTTTTTTTGTTAACGCTTGCACCCAACAACAGCTAGGAACCCTTGAGTAACCTATTGGGGACTAAGAGCATCGTAGAGCATGATTTCTCTGAAGGGTTTTGGTTTTCTTGCGTGGATTTTGTTTTGAGTGGGCTCAGTGCTTTGTGCTGGTGAGCAGTGCTTTTAACTTTGTTACCGAGGTGGTTGAGGCGGTCAGATTTGGCCGTCATCTTACTTCATATTTTCAACTTCTACCGATTATAACCCCCTCATCCCCCCCCCCCCCCAAACCCCTTAATATTTTCGCTCTTATATCACTTTTTGCCCTCTCACTTTTCTGTCAGTATTCACTAGCATATATACGCACCAGAACTGAGTATGTTTCTTGTCATATTTAACAAGAGGAAGGAAAGAGGTGCTATATGCTGAAGTTTTGTAAAACACTGTATAAAAAACTTATTTTGGAGTCGGGCCTTCCCTTTAAAGTCTTAACCATGGCAAAGATCTCTATATTTTTTATAGTTCAGTTCACAAATTCTTACAAGTTCCAACAAATAGGAAGTGTCCTTTGTAATTATCCTCCGCCAGATGACAGTTTTCTTTAGTTCATGAAAAATTGATTACCACCCACTCAGTTTGCTGTCACTGCCATATACCTGTCTGGGTTTGTTTTGACGGAACATTCACTACACGATTTCGGGATCCACAGCGTCACACCTCAAGTATGGCGAGTGGTCTCTTGTCTTTCTTCAACTTGCTCTCCTACTGTATTCTTTGGGGCTCTTGGACTCCACACAAAGCAGATGACCCGCAAGGTGAGAAAATATCCTAAGTCATTAGGTAAAAAGAGTCATTTGGACATTCGTCTGTGAATACGCGAGAATCAATTGAAATTTTACAGTGATGAAACTTTTAAACGCTGCGGCAATAAAGGCCGCATATTTTTTTGGTGATTTTCCAATGCATAGCTTGAAATTTCAAAAAAAAAAGTTTCAAGTTTTTTTTTTTATTTCAATCCATTTCCATCCTCGTCATCTTTGATGGAATAAAGGAGTTTATAGTGTCAATGCAGTACTTCAGTCTTTAACAGCAAAACTAGACCATTATTCTAACGTTTCCACTGACGCATTGGCAGTTTTAAGCTTTTTAAAGTGATGGTACAATAGCGTGACAATGCCCTTTAAACATATTGCAAAGTAAATATTAAGCGGAGGAATCCTAAGTGCTTATAAGAACCGTTTATGAGTAGTCTAGTAATGTTTGTGATCACTCAACGGCCGATTTTCGTCCTCCGATTTCCTTTAACACAAGCCTACAAAGTTTTATTTCAGTTGACTGTCAAGTGGCATGAAGGATATATTTATATTTTTGTATGCAGTACATGATACCCCAATCACCATTGGTGATGTTGCGTTTCTGTCTCTAAGACGGAAGGGTGAAGTAGCT
Source organism: Pachyseris speciosa (assembly GCA_016490735.1). Lineage (NCBI taxonomy): Eukaryota > Metazoa > Cnidaria > Anthozoa > Scleractinia > Pachyseridae > Pachyseris > Pachyseris speciosa. The sequence continues at coordinate 95,740 of JAEMWC010001152.1, read as the reverse complement.
TGTCATAGTTGGTCGGCTGTTTGGCATTCCATAGAAATTATAGCTAGACACGCTTTTCGCAAGGTAGGTAAAAATCCATCCTACCCTCTACAAATTACAACGTATGAGCTCTTACAAGGTTTTAAAGCCTTATTTTTAACAAACAAAACATTTGTTTTGCAGCTGCCAGGTTGAAGATGAAATTAACATCGAGGAATTGTTTTCGCGTCCACGAAAACTAGTCGGATTTTCGACTGAAAAGTACATGGAGAAATTCTTCGAAATCTTTTAATTCCAATTTTCCTTTTCTTTCTGTGTTTCTTTCTGCGCGTAAGGACCGTTTTTCCTCCAGACAAATGGGAAAAATTAAGGCCTTCGATATTAGATAAAAAAAAATAAAATAAAAAAATAAGGCTAAGAACATAGAAAGTCACACAACTGATTTGTTATCGATATACTATATAAATTCATGACGTTGAGTCTGCTATTCATGAAAAGAACTTTATGGGGTTAGATAGAATATCAGAAACTCCGCAACTTGCGGATAATAAACAAACGATTCCTGAGATCAGACAACCCACACATTGGTCACCTGCCTATGTGTCGCTCAGAATGGAATAAACAAAAAGGATTCAATACAGGAAAAATAAAAATTGGTAACAATGATAGCTCGAATATTATTGGTGCTTTTAGTGCGCTAAGGTAAGGTATGCATTTCGTTAGAATGTGTACGGTCACCTTGCATCATCTGCGCCGCGAAA
>JAEMWC010001152.1:60000-90000 GCA_016490735.1 Pachyseris speciosa | reverse complement strand
GCGAAAATCAACTGAAACTTTACCTTTATCTAACTTTTCCAGGCCGCGTTTGTTAGGTATACCTAACCAGGATATTTGAGTTGTTTGAGAGCATCATAAGTCTCTACCCAAAAACAGCTAGGAAGACTTGAGGAACTTATTAGGAACTAAGAGATTCGTAGGGCGTGGTTTCTCTAAAGGGTTTTGGTTTTCTTGCGTGGATTTCGTTTGGACTGGACTCAGTACTTTGTGCTGGTGAGTAAGGGGTAGTTGACATTATTGACATCCTGTAATCCCGATATGTACATGGAAAGGATTAGGTGGCGCTTCAATGTTTTCAATTCAGATTTATCTGTTTCTATATTTGAGTAGGTTTTAGATCGGCTTCACTGAATCTTGAAAAGGCCGGAAAGAAAACAATTATTAAACCATTGCTAACTGTCCTAAATAAAGCCCATTGTGAATTCTTAATTATTCGAGCATTTCACTTGAAATGTTCAGTACGGAGAACATTTTAACATACTGGGAAGTAAACATTAAACAAGAAGACGAGCTATATAAGGAGCGTTGCCTAGGGTAAGTTCGGATCATTTGTCAATCAACCGTCGACCCATACAGAACTACGTGTTCAATTTGTGCAATAAAAGACCGCTTTTGAGCAACAAGTTTGTAGTATTTTGTGTCTTCCTTGTTTTCGAGTTCCTCAGTGACTTAGATTATGAGAAGGTTTGTATGTTCTGAAATTGCCTTGCCAATGTTTGAGCGTTTCGATTTGTGGCGCTAATTAGAAATTCGAAATAATTTGCGTACGCCATCGCACAATGGTGACAGTAAAACTAATAAAAATGCAAATGAAACAGGGAGGCGGAGCTTTACCTTTTATAGCGCGTCTTCGTGTTTAAGCTTAGGAAACCTAAGAGCTTAAGAACCGTTTATGCGTAGCCCAATACTGAATAGTGATCATTCATCCGCCGATTCCGTCAGCTGATTTTCTTTAACACTACAAGACTACAAACCTTTACTTCAGTTGACTGTCAATGCAGGAATGATATAGTTATATTTCTGCATGCAGAAAATAACACCTCAATCACCATTTTTCCTAAGAATCGATGTTGCTTTTCCGTTGCTAAGGCGAAGGGTAAAGTAACGCGTCAGAAAATGTCCGCTGTAAAACGCAAAACTTTGATATTTGAGAGTTTTAAAATGGTCAGCTCTTTGGCAATCCACTGAGAAATTATAGCCAGACACGCCTTTCGCAAGATCGGCAAAAATCCATCCTAACATATACAAATTACAACATATGCGCTCTTTAAAAGTTTTAAAGCCTTCTTTTTCACCAAAAAGACATATTTCTTTTTAACATCGAGGAATTGTTTTCCCGTCCACGAAAAAATAGTCGGATTTTTCAACTGAAAAGCGCACGGAGAATTTCTTTGATATCTTTTAATTACAATTTTCCTTTCCTTTTTTCGTTTTTTTTCTTTCTTTTTTTTCTTTTCCTTTCTTTTCTTTCTTTTCTTTTCTTTTCTTTTCTTTTTTTTTTTTTTTTCTGAGAAAAAAAATGCCAACTGCGCGTAAGGACCAAAATCTTCCTTTGAGAAAAGGCAAGCTGAAATGAACTTTCCACCAACTTTCTAGGGGGCCAATTTTCTTTCCGAAAATGCTAGCTGACGATTTTGACTGCCAAAACAGCAATTATGACTATTCCGAAAACCTCTGGGGCTATGATTTCCCCATTGCGAATCTCTTACGCCACGTTTTATTTACAAAAATCCGAGAGCACTCTTTAATCGACGCTAAAAGCCAACGGCGAACTACCCTCCACCGAACAGATATCTAGCGAACCTTGTCGTTGGGTGCCCCTGCGGGTTTGCTCCTTACCTTATTGATAGGATACAATCAGTGCAGAATTGTGCCGCTCGTCTTCTCAAGCGCAGTTCTAAATATCCACATGCTACATCCTTACTCGTAGAGATCCATTTCCTGCTGGTCAAGTAACGTATTAGCTTCAAACTACTGTTATTAGTTTTTAAGTATCTAAACAATTTAGCACCGCTCTACATTGATGAATCATTATATCGTTACAGTCCAAGCCTTCCTCTTGCCCAGACCTAATCGAAGAACTTATGGTGATAGGGCATTTTCTGTCCCAGCTTCCAAGTTATGGAATGCTCTGGCCATTCTGCGATCAGAAAATGAAGGAGCACGCTCTCTATTTTAAAGCGAGTTATCGACTCCACGGCCACATTTTCTGATAAATATTCTATGGAAGCTAATTTCATAGTTGGGTTTCTTCGTGAATAAGAAAATTAATTATCCAAGCATGGCTTTATCGTGTTTTTAAGGCTTACATTTTGGAGAAATCACTCAATATTAAGATCAGTTTACCTTTAGATCGCTCAAATATGGAGTATCGGTTATGCCAATTCCTCAGAGGTTCGCTTAAGAACCTCACGATTACATCCGCTTGCAATTAGACAACGATTTCCTTTGTACTTCAATTTTTGTTCCTCACTTTGTATTTCAGCAGTTAAATTATTGATTAAAGTAGCGGATACTTGAAGAATGATGCATTATGATTCGAAATTTTATAAAATGGTTCTCCCTATTCATTTCACTTCGGAGTTCATAGTCTCAGTACCAGAAATCCGAGTCACGTTTATCGGGAGATGATTTATTCATGCGTCACGCGACCCTTCAAAATAGCTTCCTGAGTTCCTGAGAACGTGTGGATTTCAACTTACAGAAAACGTCATAAAAATTCTTTGGAGACAATGCTGCTTATTTCCCGCACGTTGCATATGAACTATAAACCTTTTCCGTGTTAATGTTTAGACGGCAAACGTTAAAAAAGCTGCCTTTTACCCGGTTCTCATTGTGAAGGATAAGTCCAGACAAAATACAAGACACTCGCTGGCCATTATTTTGCCTTAGAAACCATGCCTTTTTAAATAAGCACGCTGGTGAAGAGAACTGCTGTGACCAAAAAAGCAAAAAGTGCGGTACAAGCGAGTATACCGGTATACTTGGGTCAACGGAAGCGACTCAGAGGCGCTCGGAAGAATAACTTAACTTAATTTTATAAGATGTCTGAGATCTTAAATAACGCCGAAAAGTTGAACATGTCAATAGACGATTGATTATTTAAATATAATGCGACTTTATTCAATGTCACTAAGTAACAGTCAAATCACTCATTCAAATCACTAAGTAACTGTAACTTCTATCTCCAAGCGTACCGGGCTAGAATAGCCTTTGCTACCAGCCGGTATGCTTGAATGTGTTTGTAAATTATTATTTTTTTTTTGTTTGCAAAAAATTATAACATATTGACTGAAATCAATAAAACAATATTAGTCATTAATTTCTCAATCGGGCCGCTATGGTGTTCACCATTACACGATGCGCGATTAGTTTGACGTGCAATTACGAACCGAAATGAACTCATGAACGAAACGACGCAGATGTCTGGTAATGTCTTTTAAAGTAAAAAATTCTAATTTTAACGACTCCCTTTGCTGTTTTGCAGCTGGCTGCCGCCGCCATCTTAAGTTTGTCCCCACAGTCGACGGTAAACGCCTTGAGGTCACGTTATTTTGAATCTTTCAACCGAAAAACAGACACCATGTGAGCATCGCTGCCTCATGGAAAGTAGATGCGTGTCGGTTAACATTGGTCCATCAATGGAGGATAACAAAGTTATCTGTGAACTGAATGATGCTGATCATTTACAGTATCCCGATGATCTGAAAGATTTCATTGGCTGGACATATAGAGGCACTGAGGTGAGAAATACAAGCAATGCTGTCGTGCTAAAATTAGTTTAATATAATGACGATCACGATAATCCGTGCACATTTGATACAAGTGCTAGTTTAGAGATTGGTGTTGGGGGGTGGGGAGGTGAGAGATAGTGGTGGTAATTGATATGGGAAATCGCACGACATTGAGCACAATCCGCGATCAATATGCACGATATTTTGACAACTGATAAAACGACGAGCACTTATTAATCCCGAAAACCAGGGAATGGTCTTTTGACTTTTTATTTACAACACATTCGTAAAATTAAGAATTCTGCTAGGTCGTTCCTTTTTTTGGTTTTAATCTGCTGTATATTCAACAAAAACATGCAAACTTTAAACTATGAAAGAGAGTCGTAATAACGACGGAAGAGCAGCTCACGTTAATGTTGATTCTTAGGAGAATTTAGCTCTTGTATGATGATGATGGTGATAATGATGACGACGATGATGACGATGATGATGATGATGATGATGATGATGATGATGATGAATCATAGTCATCCTCATTACCATCGTCGTTATTATCGTCTTCGTCATCCTCACCCTTCTGAAACCCTTCAATAAATTGACCTTGTGAGTACATGTCCATCACGCCTGCATTAATAAAAAGTTTCTCTTATCATCAGAATCCTTGTTCCAGTAATCCGTGCTTTCAAAACGGAACATGCGCCAATGGATACAGCTACAAAGGATTTGTCTGTTTGTGCCCTGCTGGATACACAGGAGAACAGTGTGAAAAAGGTAACCATCAAAGCCATTTAGTGCAATATTTCACTTTAATATCGGTATCAGAACTGAAACGAAATCACAAAAAAGACACCTTTATCAGGCTATCGTATTCTTTATTGAACTCGAAGCTTCAATTATCAGCGCTATGGATTGTTTTCATCGTTGTTGTGGCCAAGCGGCAATAGATCCAATATCTCTTAACTCAATAAAACTTTCCATGAGCTTGATCATCATCGTCATCGTCATCGTTATCGTCATCGTCGTCGTCATCATTGCTGTTGCTGTTGTTGTTGTTATTATTATTACTAAAGCCTTAGTTTTTTGTACTTGAATCTATTGATGCAGTTTTGTTTCCTACTTGGGACGTCGGTACGGTTAGCCTAATTGCAGTCTATAGATACTCTGATAGTATTAGATTTCGAATCAAAGATTAAATAAAAGGAACAGTTAGCAGAAGCTTAATACAACGTCATTGGATTCCTATCGTTCCCCCTAAGTAGGTTTGCAACTACGCCTCGTTCTTTTTATATCTTAGACATCGATGAATGTCAGGAGGGTAGCCATGACTGCCACAAAGATGCAACCTGTATAAATTCCGCTGGACACTTCAATTGCAGTTGCAATAAAGGACACATTGGAGATGGACGCCACTGTGCAGGTAAAATTGCAAATCGTTCAGCTCACTTTGAAACAGCGGTATGTATTCGTTATGCTAAAAAAATTTACTGTACTCCAGTATAATTGATTATTTCAAGGCTTGTTCCACGATTAGCCAAAAATGCAACTAGATATAGGGTGTGAAGCAAATTCTGCGCTGGAACTGTCTACCTGCACTAGAGATAAGATTGAGCTATCGTTTGCGCTTGCGCATTTAGGGATTGGAGGAATAAATAAATAGAAATACAAATCTTTTGCGCTTGGAATTCTCAGCCGTTTACTTTGACGTCAAACAGCTGGTTGAGTCCCAAACAGACACTATATCTCCTTCTTGTTAAATTATATGTAGGTAGTCTCTACTTAAAAAGTTATAAAACGTTTGACTTTTGACCTAAGATAAACAAAACGGTCACTGAAGGAATTAAGGTAGTGCGAAGCAAATTTCTAATGTTTTGCTCCAATGAATATTCCTTTGAAGCGGTGAATTGATTGGTAATTAGTGAGATCACGAGATTGTGTGATGTATGACCTGGACCGAGTACATTCAAAAAGTAACTCTGCCGTGATTGGTCGAGAGATGTAGAAGTTACTTGAAACATGTGAGTACAAATAAACACAACAAAATTGTACGTCAGCAGCAGCTGCAACGAAAAGGGTCAATCACTGCCAACAATTCGGTCACGCGCCAGCAGTAGGCACACGGTTTCACAACAAAATGTCTGTAAACATGGTCACCGATGTTATAAAGAAATGTATTGAAGGTGCGGGATGTTGATATCACAATTAAAAGCAAGCTGTTAAAATATAAACAAGAATAAAACAAGTGTGGCAAAATATTCGTTTTACTGTCTTTCGAAAACGAAAACGCGTGATTCTGAGGCATCAACATGTCATATATCTTTACCAGAGCTAGGTACTCCATTTGCCGGACCGGCCGGACATCTGTAGTGGACTCTCCCCAGGTTAAAAATTAAAATTATGAAACTCAGAGCTATTTTCTATCCCTTTCGTTTTTCTGCCGCAAAAAGGGTAGAAAATTGGTAAACCAAAGTCCACGTTAAGACTGTGAAATCCACTGTTTTCGAATGACGATATCTTGGTTGTGTTTTGTCCACAGTTCTTGTAAAAAGCATCGTTTAAAAGCTAATTATGCGAAGAACTCTATTCGTAGCAACATATTTTCGTTAGCTGTTTCTGTATGAGCCAAACATCTTCTGTCCCTCGGGTCCCTTCGATATGAGCCCGCCGATACAAGAAGAAGAACAGCGGTAAAAGCCACTTCACGGAAGTCGCGAGGAATTGTCGTGATCGAAATAGTTGGCGATGATTCGTTTTCCATTTTGTATGAAGAAATGCTTGAGAGTAAGCAATGAAAGCCCACGAGACACGCACTCATACCTGGATCATTATTCGGAGTATCTGGGCTGAAAGAGCAATAACAGATGTTAACAATATTAAAGCTTGCTTGACGTGCTAAATGACCTGTGTCCACGATATTGGAATTGGTATTCAGTGGGCTTATAGCTTTTGCTCTAAGAACCACTGAGCGGGTTTTCAACCCACGTCCTACCTTTGCTAGTCGGGTATTTTTGCCACTGCACCATCAATCCAACAACTGACAACTCGGCAATGGGCATCATAAACATGAGCGAGCTTGACCCATTCTCCACATAACCCAGGATTAAACAGGATTCTGTTGAAGTTTTAGGTAACGCGGTGTAGTGTTTTACCAGACTAGCTACAAAGTTAAATGGAGAGCTTGTTTTATTCACGATAGCCGAGTGAACTAATGCCGCTGTCGTTTGGATTCTTGGCAGAGTTTGGTCGACATGTGGCATGTCGGGAATCTGCAAAAAAGTTAGCTCACGCTTTACTCGTCATAGGGAGCATTGACTTCTGCAACTGTATGTAACATGGCTTGCCATGAGTACACAGGTGTAAACTGCAACTTTTGCATAATACTGTCGCAATTTCCTCATCCTGCTTCGCTAAAGTCAGTTAACGCTCATTTTATGTTCCTTACATTGGCTTAATTTGAAATTTCATGTAAGATTATGCAATATTTCTTTTTTTAGCTTTTTTAAGAAACTGAAGGTCTTGCTCCGAATTCCTGCTACAATCTCCTTCTAAAGAAGAACTGCCTCTCGGAGATCCTGGTTTCAAAACTTAGAAAATCCTTTGCGGACCATGCTTTGTTCATTCTTGCTCCCTAATCTATGAAGCAAACTTCCTGTAGACATCAGTCAGAAACAAAACTGAATGGTAAACGATGACTGGAAAGCTAAAATTTAAATCGAAAATCGACATATTTCGACTGAATCGCTCAGTCATGTGAGTGGAAAGTGAGTTGTTACATAGCGTTAAGCTATGTAACAACTCGTTCAGAGCAGCTCGCCGATGGGAGAACTGTGTCGTATGGGGCTGGTAGTTTCAGGCCCGGGTCCCACGTCTGATCTTGATCTCTATGGCCCTCTTCACTTTTCTTTTGATGGTGTTATCATCCGCCAGTAAAATCTTGACATTATCAGCAGTGATGGAGTGGCCTGAATCAACATAGTTTTCTTGGACGGCTAGCGATATTCTTCTCTGATTTTCTTCAACCTGGTGCCGAGAGCTCTACCTGTTTTTCCGATATAATCGTGCTCCCAATTGTCACATTTTATTTCATAGATCACACCACACCTCTGCAATGCTAGGGTTTTATCTGTCACGTCTGATAGTAGTTGGCTGAGTTTGTTGCAGGGCTTGTGGTAAAGGTTGACTCCTTGCTGTTTGGATGCCCTCTGGCGAACTTCTAAGGTCTCTCTTATGTATGGCGAACCCACCGCGGATGATTGTGATTAAGTTCTTTCGTTCTACTATTCTTCTTATTAAGATGATGGAATATCCATTCGTGATAATCATTCGCTCTTAGAGCTCTTTTTTATTTTGTATGCCCCACTTCTTCCTTCTGGTCTTTATGATCACACCCTAGATGTTTGACATGATGGAGCAAGGAGCATACTACAGAACGCTCATGTCCCCAGTGATGGTTGGAAATTAAATTTCAGGTTTTGGTCTGTGTAGGTCGGTTCCTATAGATGGTGACCTTTGTGGAGCCATCGTCTCGCATATGGACGCAGACACCCAAGAAGGGTAGTTTGCTATAAGTGAACTTGATGTTGGGATCTTGGGAGTTGAGGTGTTGAGAAAACTCTTCCTAGTCATGCTCGTACAGTTTTGTGAATGTGTCGTCTACATATCTGTAGCACAGAGAGGGAAGATTCCTGTATGGCACACCTCAGCGTCTCTTTTTAAATTCCTCTTCGTAGGTATTGGCTATTATCGGATATCTGTTTGTAGACCCGGCCGTCATACAGAAAGTAAGTGTTGATGAGACATAGATGTTGCAGTTCACAAATCTGTGGAGGTGATAGCTCACTTCGATCAGAGAGCGACGTATTGCAAATTGCGTCGAATGACCGTCATAGCTCGGTCCACTGGGATGCTTGTAAATAAGGCAGAGACATCGTACAAAACCAGTTTCTGAGTAGGGGACTTCCAGGTTCTCGTTATTTTGGACAAAGTTAACACTTTTGATGATGTGGTATTCAGTGTTACCAGCCAAAGGACCGATGACAACGGCTAGCATTTTGGTTGCGTTGTAAAGAACCCCTCTTATGCTGGAAACAATCGGTCTCAGTGGTGCATTCTCCTTATGGATCTTTGGAAGACCGTACATCCTTGGTTTGCTTCCAGAAGTAGGATATAGTTGATTGGATAGTCAGCGAGTGATTGTGTTCCCATGCACTCTTCCAGGATTTCAGAATGTTGATTAGCTTGTTCTTAAGAGCAGTTCTCTGAGAAAGTGAAGCCAAGTTGGAAATGAAAATTTTTAGCCCCCTTCTTTTTTTGTGTGGAGGTAGGTTGCCTGGGGGGATGAACGAAAATGGCCATATAAGGGTCGCCCAATGTATCGTTGTCGTGGTAACCACAATTGAGCTTACCCGCCTCCAACCCATGTTTATAGCAAAAATTTTACTCTGAAATGGCCGACAAATATGAGTCTATTTCTAAGGAGAATGTGAGTCAATTCAAACGACATTCCACCAGTTGTGGTGTTCTGACTTCTACAAACAAGAAGAAAATAATAGCTTTACTATGTTGCCTGTCGGCCATTTTGACAAACATCGAAATTCCGCAATTTCTCCAAAAGTACTCTCTTCCCAGACACCAAATTCGCAGCAGAGCTTGAACAGATACTAGAGTTTCTAAATATTAGAAAATGTATTTGGGGAAAATTATATTTTGGCCATGGGTGATAAACACATTTGATGCAAATTTGAAAACACTTCAAATTTAGCCATTTTCAGACTGGATTTGTTTGTTCTAAAAATGAATTAGAGTAAACGTTTAAGCTCTAAACTTGTTTTCTATCATTATGTCTGTGAAAGAAACTTGATGTGTGATGTTTTTCGATCATTACGCTTGATTGAAACGAAGTTGACACTTAGCCTACCTTGTACATTTTGGCAACTTTTAATGCGACGGCTTCGTGTTTGCTCGCTTCATTTTCTTCACCAGTTCGAGCACAAAATCTATAGTCAGGTCAAATCTTTTAGCCTCTTCCATCTAAAATAGACTTAGGGATGTTTTGAGCCACACTGAGATGCTCGTATATTAACAAGCATCTAGCTTCTTGTAGAGTGCTGTTGACAAGGTTGAACTGAACAGTCTCATGATGTTGTTGTTTCTGTCGTAAGAAAGTTGATCCAAGGAGTTACACAAATGCTTCGCTATGCTTAGTAAACGTAGGCCTGTACAATAAGGAATAGAGTATTTGACTAAAGGCAAACATACTTGCGTTCGTTGAGAAGCGAAGAAGTTGTTCTCGAATCTCCATGTGTGATCAGAGACCGGAAATGACAAGGGGCAGACTGCTGACCGGATGTTGTAAATCTAGTGCTCTTTTTAATGAGGTGAGGTAGGGACTTGTATCTGCTACTAGAACAAATTATTCTTCTGCAAGGCGAGGAACTTGAACCTTTCAATTTTTTCTTTTGGCAGAGGGCAGAGGTATATGATCCTGACCGAAAGTATATTTTCAATGCGAATTACAAATGAGCACTGAAGCTGATTTGCATGTCGTATCTGTCCCAAGAAAATAAACTGACTGCGAATCACAGGGGGTGGGGAGGGGGGGAGGCACAAGAGGTGTTTTCACGTTATAATGCTACAGATAAATTACCAGGCATGCGGAAGCCCACGGACTAGGTATAAACCGCGAGAAGATCAAGTGAAGTTCGCGGATCTCAAGTAACATCTTAGTGAGGAGACCGGAAACAAAATCAGCGGTGAGGATGTAGTCAGTCAGATCAAACGAGCGTGTGGCCAGGATGGCAAACGATAATTTGCCCTTGACGATTTCTTAACACCACAACAGATCTCTTTATACCTCTCTCCCATGGGCGCCAGTCAGAAGAATGCCCCAGATGCAGTTAACTACAGAAGAACGGAGAGAAAATGCTTCACTAGCCACAGGACTGACCAGACGAGTTGAGAGCTGCTGCTATATACATACAAGAGACCGTTAAACATGTGATCCCTGCACAGAGATGAACTTCAGCCCAAGATTACTCTGATAGTTTATGCCTGAAGTACCCCACGGCATTTGGGGCGTGTCGGGAAGAACATGGGAGCCATATAGACTGTATGTTAATACCCTGTTCAGGTTTACGCTAGTAGTATCTTTTATTTGCCTCTTAAAGCAGGGATGTGCTAAGGTTGATATCAAATACTTAAAACTCCTCCGCGACGTTAAACGGCGGAAATGTGGTTTCCTTTGCTTTAGTCGGGTGTTTTGTTAGCACACCGCTTGCTGAGAACTCCTTTCAGTGACTCTTAATAATCTATCAACATCATACAGTGTATAAGGGTTACACCTAGCTTAGCAAATGCGACAGGAACAGTAACAGTATGTGGACATTTAAACTAATTTCATGTTCGTGGCACTTCAGGGACTGTAATTTGCGAAGTTCGACCTCCTTTTGATGTCTCCGCTAGAATATCACAAGTCCATGACACAGTTATAATAATCAAGACAATGAGGGGGGGGGGGGGGAGGGGGTGAGGCTAAGGGAAATTTGGGTAGGGATGTGCTGGCGAGGCTTTAAAATCCTGACCCTGTGTAAAACATTATTACACTCATTTTGAAATCACTGGGAATGTATGCAATCTGATTGGCTCTCGACAGTGTAATTTATTGGCGAATCGCACTAATTATGTTCTAAATCGCGTCCTTTTTCTAACCTATTGAAATGAAAACGTCGGTTTCCTGATCTGAATAAACAAATATTAATATTGACAAAAAAAGCTCTATGATTTCAAAATGGGTGTAAGAAGTGGTAATTAAACTTTGTGTCATGCAAAGTTTTGGTCTGAAATTATACTTATGATTTCTGATATCAACTTTGAAATCACGTGTACGGATTTCAGGCCACAAAATTGCATTTCACCCAGTTCAGTTTCCATCATAAATCCGTTCATTTTTATAATCTTTTTAAGAAAGAGGCCTTTATTCGTAACCTTTATTCTATTATTTTTCACATACATTTTTCACATACAAGCATTTTTCTATAACTGACATCATAGAATTCATTGTTTTTTAAAAATGTTGTTGGTACGGGCACATGTAGAGGCCGCACCGCCAACGTTCACACTGTGTTCAAGGCTACTGGACAAGAAAGACACTCTGTTGAGGACGATAAATAGCACAATTGCATACCCTGTTTAATTAGGATTCAAGACCCTGAAAACCATACCCTGTCTGGCGGAACATACCCGTTTCGGCCAAACAAGAGAGTATCCCTCCCCAGGTCAGACTTGTAGCACTTGGGATTTGAAGTGTTGGTTGCCCAGATGCTGACACTGAGATTTCACGTTATCTACACAAAGGATCTTAAAATAAGTTAGAACAAGGCCTTTTAAATCCAACAACGATTCAAGCCTCAAAAATTCCCGAGAGGAGGCTTGACCCAAAGGCCTTCCTCTACTCCTCTTTCCCACGCTTCCGCTATAGAGCTGAGTCAGATTTACTGTGTAACTGCCTGATCCAATCTTGTAAAACCATTGGCTTTGATATCACCACCAAGTGTTGTTGTATAATTTCAGCGAAGTTTGTGTCGGTCGATAGATGGTAAATATTGTAGCTTGGCCTGTACTAGTACCAGCTCTGTATTCATGGCCAGAAATCCATTTCACTGGCCGAGGAGATCTGGGGCGGGAGAATGGGATCGAAGGTCGAACCAAATCGAATGATTTGAGTTTCGGCTGTGTTCTAAGCGAGTTTGGTAAAAGAAGAAATGAACTATCGGAAGTTGCACAATACCTCTACAGTCGATTTACTGGAAAGTGTTTACAAAAACTATCGACCGAGGAAGAGGAAGTCCAGGATATATGAAGTTGAGCGGCTTATTTGGAAGCGGGGAGGATTGCAAGTACGTAAGGCATCAAGCTGTTTGGATACTTACAACTTAACTTTAAAATTATTTTTATGAGATAATTTAGATTTATCATTCTTGTTTGTCGATGTGTTATTAGCTTTATGTTTTGTTCTTATAGGAAACAGAGTATTTGGTTAAATGGGTTGGCTATTCCAAGTACGAGGCATCGTGGGAGATGTCAGACGATGTTTCCCCAGAATGCATTCGGTCAGTTTGTTTGCATTTAATTTTATTTTTCCATCCGAGATAGATTTACACTGTTCAAACCGGTGGATCAATAGGTTTTGACCGCAGTACGAACCTGGCACTTGGTTAATAATATATATATATGTGTGTACTTTTCCGTGTGTAATCTTCTACAGGACCCAGAAAATTAGTTCAGCAATATTTTTTTCTGAAATTAAGATATGTGTATTTTAGTCATAATCCAGTAATTTACATTTGTAATTTTCTTACATTGAAAATACACAAGTAACAACATCAGTGTTATTTGAGTGTGATTAGGTCTGGTTTATATTTCGTTAAAAAATGAAATTTGAATTGGGGTCATACATTTTACTTTTAGGCTGTTTGAAAAGCCAGAACCAGGGAGCAGGGAGGTAGAACAGGCAGTAGACAGTTTAAGATGTGCAGTGGAGAGTCGTTTAAAGTCAATGAGCCGCCTCCCATTAACAATTGACTTTTCCTCCCACATTTACAAATATTTGTTTGAGAACAAGGGAGAGTTTAATAAGGGGTGGCTTTACCTGCAGGAAGAAGACTTCAAAAGACAGCATTTTCCTAAAAACTGGGACCAATGTCTTAACTCTTTTGGTGAAGGGCACAAAGTTTGTTATCCTCTTAAAATGCGCTTTTTTGTTTCTTGGTCTCCAAAGAAATATGTAAGACAGGACAATGGCGAGTTCAAGCTTGCCAGCAGAGCATACCAGGAGAGACTTTCTTTTTCGTTTGCTAGGACACCATGTTAGCATAATGCGTTTGTAGCTTGCAGCTGATTTTCATCACACAAGTATCATTTTAAGTAACAGACACAGAACAGTAGTCAAATGATCATGAGTGCCTTTTGTTAGGATTTTGTGGAACAGTAATTTTTAACATGTTACTTAACTACAACTGCTCACGTTGCTTGTGCATTTATGCTTTTTTTCAACTAGTCCTTCCAGCCTCAAATACATGTAAGATCCAAAATTACCAGTATTTACTTTTTAAATGAGGCAGCACAACTGGTTTCCAGCTATTTGACATTTCTGAATGTTCATTCTTTTTTAAATCTATTGGATGACAGAATGAAAACATAGTACATTCATTTGCTGAGTGTGTACAGGGCTGAAATAACAGTCGGTCATCAGACGATGGCTGAGCAAGATTTGTTCATGTCTGGCAAAATGCCAACTGTAGTGGGACACCATGTCTCTTACATTATGTCCCCTCATTTTTTTAATCCTAAATGACTATACCATTTTGCAGATGAATTTACGTGTAAATAGATTGTAACTTTCTTATACACTCCTCCTTTGGAATGTTCCTTTTATGAGTTAAAAAAAAGGGCAACATAATGTCATGTCTGCCCGCATTTTTGTTGCGTCTGACCAAAATGGTGAGCTAGTCAGACATGTCCTTTCAGCAAAAAATAATAATTTGCAGCCTTGTATACACATCAATCACTCTGAGGTGCGTCTACGTTTTGCCCTTGATTCTTTAATCTCAGAATTCCAATATCTTTCATTTTTTTTGGTGTATGTCCTAGGCAGTCTTTCTCTTTTTCGTAGTGCCCAAAGTCTAGTTTCTGCTCGTATAATGTCTGTGGGACTGTCCCAGTTATTTGATTTGCGTCTCAAAACTCTCCGTGCATCGTCATTGTTCTTTTCTACTCCTGCAATTGAAATTACAACAGGTAGTTATATTTTAAACCTCCAGACAGGCATTGAGATATAGGTAAAACATGTCCTATTACAAGTTTATTCAAAGCTTAAACCAGGTGTGAACAGTAACCACAAAAAAAAAACCTAGGGGAGTCATTTTGTTGGAATTCCATTGAACAGAATATTTTTTGTTGACTTGATGTTCTGCCAGAGATTTTATGTAAAATTTTGTTATTTTGTTATTACTCATTATATCTTATAACAAGAATTCTCTGCAGAGGGTATGTGAATTCAGACATACCTTGTCCTGTAAACTGTTTCACATTGCTGTGTCTTTTCATGGCTTCTGGGACATGGAACACCATAGAATGCATATAGCATGTCACATTCTTTTTACTATAACCAGTTCTCTTGTTGCCCAAGGAACAAAACAGATTCACCCAATCTTTTGCCTTTAAAAGCAATAACAAAAACTTCTGAAGTACAGACTGAACTACAAAATGAACATTATTTTAAAATGTTAGGAGAATTTCATAACAAGTAATTGATTGCCAGCACCTTTTGGCAGAATGAGGAAGCATCTACAGAGCCCATGACTGAAATGTGATCAAAATACAGTTCTCCAAAGTCCTGGTAAATAAGAAATGTGACATTATGAGATCACTATATTACTTAAATACTACAGGTTAGGCTGAATGGTATTCAGATGGTTGAATAGGGGATAACTGTATTCATGTGGTCAGATTTGACCACCAGAGTTTTTAGAATTGGTAAGTTTGTATGTTGTACTTTGCTCTAATGAGCCATGATTAATTTTGTAGAATATTGTTAGTGGGTTAAACAAAACTGTAACCAGATTTGCTAAGTGAAGCAGTTGAAAATAAAGTAAAATGTTTTTCTGTTTTAAGCATTTTTATACTTGAAATAGTTATGTTCGTACCTTCCATATTTTCTCCACAGTTTTAGCTGTGTCTTTTCTCAAAAGAGTTGAAAAGTGTCCAGGGAAGGTCCTTAGTAACAGTTTTTTTCATTTCCCATCAGACTGGTCCAGTCGTACGTACCGGAACCTTTACCATTGGCATCCTTTTTCTCCCAGACATGGAATGTTATGCCACATTTATTTATGGTCTGCACTGCCTCCTGCAAATGCTGCCCTATAGCTTTGGGATTCGAAACTTTATTTTTGTGGGCTTCCTCATCATCCCACTCGACCATCTCATCCAGAACATTGCGAGTTAGTACATCTGTCACCCTTAGTAACAGATGCAGCTCATCAAGGATGATGTGATCAAGGGGTATGTTGAGTAGTGGGGGGTTGATACAGCAAAAGTTTTTGTTTCCTCGCTTTAAACGGCAGCACCTTTTTAAATCCTCTAGTGTTCGCTTCTGTGGGCTGCTTTCATAATAGGTATCGGGCTTAGACATGTCATACCTGTGGTTTGAAAAATAAGGTTAGCTCTCATTTAACTAACAACAATAACTGTTCAAAAACATACACATGCAATTAAACACGTAAAAGACCCCAGATGGAGCACCTCTGTCACTAAATGTTAAAAAATAATTGGTATCTTCCTACTGACATATTAGTTCTGTTTTCAGATTCACTAACCTTTTGTCTTTGTGTACTGTGCACCACAGGCAAGAGTAGTGTGATGTAGCACCACTTAGGCCCATGATTAACAAAAGAAACTGGAAGAGATGATAATAATATTATGAACATTTGAGAAAACAAAAATAGTGTCCATAATAGTGGAATAGTACATTTTTCTGAGCATCATAATTGTTTATATGGTAGGAATGTGAATGTGATTTGTTTTGACTTCATTTAAATGAGTTAATGTTAGTGAGTGATCATATAATATGGGACCAAGACATTCAATAATCAAACCCATTTTAATACACCTTCAAATGTAATATTTACTAACTTTATAATCTCCACCTAGGAACAATTCCACAGGGATTTGGTTTTCCCCCACTTCAACAAAGCCAACCTCTTGCACTTCATTGATTTCATGAAAAACATCCTGAAATGACTCTGCAATGGTAGTGTAATCTTCACTGCCTCTGACAACTGCAATTGTGTGGTTCCCCGTTAATATTGAAATGTAACTGAACATTTGTTTGCAAACAGCTCTTGTGTGGGAAAGGGAGAACAAGTGATTAGTAACATTATTTGTATCCTTGAGGGGTCCTTAGGCTTTAATATAGTTCACCTGATTGATAAAAATAAAATAATATTGTGAACAAATTAGTGACTTATCAGCTCTTTTTGTTGGTATCTCAGTAATTTATATGTTGTAAGCTATACTGTCAAGTACCTCTTGATGACATAAGTTCTTCTTCTTTTTGTAGAATTGTGAATGATAAGATAATGTAGTTGCTGTTTCTTGTCATTCGTGCGCCATCTCCACTTATCTTTACTTTAATTGGTTGCTGTGTATCACTCACTGGACGACTTGATTCTCCCTAAAATTGCATGAATAAACAGATGTTAATTTTATAATACATGTTAAGTGTGAGTTGAAAAGCTGTGAATGCTGAACATATTTTCTGTGTCAATGGTACATGTACATGTATTTTATTTCAATCCCACTGGCATCCTGGTGTTTCAACAATTAATCTGTTTCAAGTATAAAAATCTATTACATAAACATATTTGAAGAAAGACTTTTAAAAATAAATGTTATGTCACTTACCAAGTCAATTATTTTCTCCCTAAGCAATTCCCTAAATGAAGTTTGTACACCCTGTGATTTTCCAGGAGTTACAGTAAGGTGACGTAACTCATTGAGTTGATTCTTGCATTGTTTTACCAAATATGATCTTGGCAGTCCATCACACACCATTGTTAGTTGATGGTAGAACTCTTCGCTTACACTGAACCGGTCCATTAAAAATAGGACTTCTTCCACTTTCTTTTTATCATCTTCAGTCAGTGTTGAGTATTTTGAAGTGCTACCCGTGTGAGTAGGGACTGTTGAAGAAGGGTCATCTAAACTGAAACTATGGGTTGTACATGTACTGTTTCTTTCTTCAACCTCTAAACTATTCAGTTTGAGGCCATAGGCTCTCAAAAACCATAGAGCTTTTTGTGCCCTGGTTTTAAGATCCTTAAGATATCTCCACTTCGTTGTGGGACTGAGGGTTGACAGTTCTTTTGCATTTTTGTCTGTCTCACTGTTTTTTTCCAGTTTTTCAATATATTTTTTCAGTGATTCAGTTTCAGTTAACAGCTGATCTTCCCTAATTTTTTTTTGTTTGATTTCCTCAATGAGTTCTTCATATATTTTTTGGTTTTCTTTTTCTAGATTTTCTTTTGTTTTTGTCTCTTTTTCTAATTCTTCATGCAACATCTCAACTGACTGTACTTCCTCCAAAAAAATGTTCATCCTGTAACTGCCATTCAACAAATCCTTTTTTTTGCGGCCAGATGCGGTTTTAAATTGATGTGAAATCAACGCACATTTTATACGAAGGCGCTCCTCGATTCTTCCTGCAGTGTCTTTGATAGTGAATCCACCTCCAGGGATGCGTTCATTTAAAAGCTGCACAAACGATTTGAAGTCCGCAGTTTTTGTCTTGATGGTTTCCCAGCAAAGCAGCAATGTAATGGGAATGTCAATACAGCAAAACGATTCCTTACTATTTTGTTTTTGCTGTTGTACATATTTTAATTGATTGTTCCGCCAGGGCTGGATAGATATGCCACGGATGTCTTCTGAAACGTAGTTAGGAAGAAATGTCCTTAAAATCGGCGTATCTGACATTTTTTGTTTTAAAAGATTTTATCTTTCATTGATGAATGAAATACTACAAACCTACTACAAACGTGCCAAATTTGTCGCGCGTTTATTTATATTTCGCGGAAATTTTTATCTTCGCCAATTATGTGTCCGGATATATAATCATCTTTTGTTTTTTTTAGACCAATCAAAGGTCCTGTAATAAGAGAATCATTAGTACTTAGGCCTAAATCAAACGATGAAAGCAAAATGGCGGCTGGAAGTCAACAAAAGATCGATGTTTCAAGGCAAAGACAGTACCATAACGCACAGAACATTTTCGAATGCTCCATGTCATCACGCTGCTGTGTTATATATGTAGAGACCCGAATATTGACCTTCATTGTTTTGGGATGGGAAGGACGACGATGCATTTACAGACGCTAAAACAGTGACAACTTAAAAGAGGTGAATGTCAACTTGAAATTTCGGACCGAACAAATTGGAATTTACCAACGGTGTTGTGGCTATGAAGCAAGGAATATCATTATTTTAGAGCGCGGTACTCGATTTTGTAGACGTTTGTATGGGATACGAAGGTGAGTTTTATTGCTTTTCAAATTTTTGTTGGGAAGCGCGAAACTTTAAGCTACGAACTCAATTTTGGCAAAATTTTAATTAAGAGAAGTTGCACTATGGATATCAGATCGAACATTTTATTCAGGACGGTAGAATCTTATGCACTTTATCGCAGAAGTAGTAGTGCCACACATTTCTCTGTAAAATTGGTTGTTTACATTGAACGGTTTTTTCCTAAGTGTCGATAACTACTGCGCGTGCGTGAAATTTAATTCTGGCCATGGCTCCGTTTTGTTTTATTTTGCTTATTTGTTTCTCGTATCTGCATGTCCTTTTGTAACTTCATTTTGTATTTAACTTTTAATTTCTTTTCGCTTATGTTATTCCACAAATGCAATGTTTAAAACATAGCACGGTAATACAATAATGTATTGTAATGTAGTGTATTATTCTGTACTGCAGCTCTGTATTACTGAATTTGTTTTAGCAAATAAAAAATAAAAAAAAAAATAAAAAAGAAAAGAAAAGAAAAAGTTTGTGTCGGACATCCGGTCAGCAGTCTCTCCTTCCATTTCCGGTCTACACGTCTTCCCGAAACTTCATAACAACAATTTCATGGCGACTGAAGACAACGAATGGCTCGATTATAGCCGAATGCGTTATTCTTTGTCTTCACAAGCTTGTATTTGTTTAGTGCTTAAAATCATGATTCATTTAATTTCTTCAATAAACCCCAACGGATGGATTTTACTGCATCAACAGCCGAAGGCACAAATACCACGAACGTGTTTATCATGTAAATGTGGATCGAATCCGCTATCATCCGTGGTTTAAAATAGCTGAAACATCCCTACTGAGTCGATGTTCAATGGGAGACACTGGGAAATTTGTCTTACTTTTCGATCCTGCACTAGATTTGGCCGAGAGAGACGAACGAAAAGTTAAATGGAGGCGATAATAGTATGCTGCATAAATTACCAAAATTTACAAGGTAGGCTTTCTCTCAAACTTTGTTTTCATCAATCATAATGATCTAAAGCATCATACATCAAGTGTAGCCTTCAGACAAGATGATACAAAATATGTTTAGAGCTTAAACGCCCACCCTAGTCATTTTTAGAGCAAACCACTGCAGTCTGAACATGGCCAAATTTGGAATTTATTCAAATTTCCACCAAATGTGTTTATAGGCCATGGCAAAAATATAATTTTCCCCGAGTAGATTTTCTAGTATTAGGAACTCTAGTATCTGTTTAAGCTCTCCTGCGAATTTGGTGTCTGGGAAGAGAGTACTTTTGAAGAAATTGCAGAATTGATCAAGCTTGTTTTTGTTGTTTGTCAAAATGGCCGACAGGCAAACAGTAAAGCCATTATATCGTACTAAGTCAAAATACCATAACAGCATTTGTTTGAAAGTAGAGGAATAACCCTACCTCCTGGTGGAATGTCGTTTGAATTGGCTCACATTCATGCTCTAGAAATAGACTCATATTTGTCGGCCATTTCAGAGTAAAATTTTTGCTGTAAACATGGGTTGGAGGCGGGTATGATCAATTGTGGTTACCATGACAACGATACATCAGGTGATCCTTATATGGTTATTTTCGTTCATCCCCCCAGGCATTTGCCCCCAGGCAACTTTGCTTCACTTTCTCAGAGATTCGGGTTGGATCTGAAGTCATTGATTCATTACTTTGTTCATCCTCGACTAGCTGAGTCACCGTCTCCTTATATCCCAGTCTGTCGAGAATTACAGTCGATCTTCCTTTATCAGCAGGTGGGATTACATTCTTCTGGTCTTTTGGAGAGCCTTCATGGCTTCGCTGGAAACGCATCTTTTAGGTTTACTTTAAATATGTGATTAGTTTTAGATCATGGAAAGTTGTACATTTATATACATAGATAGTGTTTCACATAGTGTTCTATTTACGTCTGGTCAGGTTTTTATCTATTACTGTAATACACTTTTGCGTATAGACAAAATTGCACAAGCATTCTTTAAAATTTTATTGTTTATGATTATAATTATGAGTGTAGATGTGGACAAGTGAGCCCATGAAAGCGGAAATGTATGGGGCATGGGTGGAATGGAGTATTTTGGGAAGTCATTCAATATGATCTCGAAAGTCAACGATTTCTCGTGTTCGTTTTAATAATTTTACCATACAAAGCCTACAGGTCCAATATTTTGTCCAATTCTTCTTGACCAAATTAATAAAAGCGTATGTGGAACAGCAGAACAACGGTGGGAACTTACTTCGAGCAGGCAATCAATGAACCTCTTCATCAAACTACATCAAACTAGTGCTTTCGAACACCTATGCCAATATTTAAGGGAAATGTGTTTTCTTTTAGATTTAGATGAATGTTCTGCTCAAGGTGACAATAACTGCTCGCCAAACGCAGAGTGCCTAAATACGCCTGGGTCGTTCTATTGTAATTGCGGAGCTGGCTACGCCGGAGTTGGTGTTGTTTGCAACGGTATGGAATGAAATCAGTTCGACGTAACTTCTTAAGTAGTCATTTGTTTTACAGTTGAACTTCTGCTTACTAACACCTCCAGAAAGAAGAAACCTCTCATAAAGCATACATCAAAAAAACCACCGTCCAGGCTCTTTCTCCACTGAAACCCCTTATCTTCCAGTATGTACAATTTTGAGCTTGCTTTCTTCAACACTGTAAAGTCAAGAAACTATGAAAACTGACCACATCTTTTATAACCAAAATGGTTAAGGCATCAAGCAAATCCTTCAAATGAGTACAAAATGTAATCAGTTTAAATGGGCCAGGTATTCACACTTAAAAAAGAAGGTTGATAAATTAGGGACAATTGTTAACTTCTACTGAAATTTCGTAACATTTCCAAATTAATTCTGGTTTTCTTAATACGAGTAGAATGCCAAGAAGCTCTGGGCATGGAAAATGGTGCGATCTCTGATGGACAAATTAGCGTCTCTTCGGAGCTTCATGGGGCTGGCTCTGCTAGCCAGGGACGACTGAACTTTACGCACGCTCCAGGCGTAGCCGGAGGATGGTCAGCTAAAAAAGACGATATCAATCAGTGGCTACAGGTGGATTTATTGAGACTGGACGTCACTGTGACACGTGTGGCAACTCAAGGGAGAAGTGATACCGACGAGTGGGTAACCAAGTATAAATTACAGTACAGTGACAACGGTGTGGATTTCCATAACTTCACGGAGAAAGGACAAAGCGTGGACAAGGTGACTTTGAACTACTTGTAAATGATAGAATTGTAAACGCCTCTGACAAGAACTTGAGTAAAGATTTCAGTAAAAAATCCTGATATTAAACCATAAATGTCGCTTTGAACAAAAACCTTTGGCAGTCGCACACCAAAAGCTACGTTTGTAGAAGGCATGTTATTAGCGTTTAGAATGTATTTCCTAACTGTTAGAGAAACCATTGCGTTCTAATATTTGCGTTCTTATTATATACAAACTAATTCAAGCAATTTGTAACTTAAAATAGTTTGCAGAGGTGCAAGAAAAGAAGTGTAGGCAAGAATGCAGAGTTTTCTCTTATTTCAAAGACCGTTGTCATTGTTGTCCTAAAGCTAAGCCTGAGCTTTTGAGCCATTTCTTAACAAAAGCGTGTGTTCTGTGCCAAATGGCAAAAAAGGTGTTTGGTTTAGAACATTCCTTTCGTGTAAATGGTTTAAACAAGAAATCCAAGATAGTGCCGCAATCTTGGATAAGGTCATAGGCACCTCCTTTTCCGTCACCCATTCCATCGACCCTGTCTTGTACACTACATCGCAGCCTGTATAACGATTGAAGCGTTAGGTGATGAATTTCTTTACAGTAGCCAATTTGCCTCATCTTTATCTAGGTCAAAGCCTTCGGGAATATCATATCATAGAAAACACTAAGAGAAGTGGTTCCATGCACATCGCCTGTACCAAGGCAAGGGCATATAACGAGGACAAAACCTACAATACCTTTGCCCTTAAAATGCAACAAGAATGGACGCTATATGGGCGATTAAAAAGCCTGGAAACAAAACATGTTAATATAGCTTTGTATACATGGACTGTGTACTAATCGAATATTATTTTGTATGCAGTTGTCCCCGGCAAATACACAAGCATCTGGAATCCGTACTCAAGTATACGCGGGTCCTTATGCGTCTTGGCCGCATATTTCGTGACAAGTATTGATCCGTATTCAGGACCCTATATAAACTAACATTTCCCTTGTACGACTTTGTACACTTACAATGGACAGACTTTTTTTTTTTTTTTTTTGCACTTGGTTTTGTTTCTAGAAAATTACAGACCATTTCTTTTTCCTGTGATATGTTGGCTTAGGAATTTGATGGAAATACTGATCGAGACAACGTTAAATACCAAGAGCTTAATCCACCGGTCAGAGCACGTTATTTTTGTTTTCGACCAACAGCCTGGCATGGAGGGATATCCATTAGGGTGGAGCTGTACGGCTGTCAAGGTAATAAGAATGGCTTTTTTTTTTGTTTCGAGTTTTCATGTTTTACCATTTCTGATCCCTATACCCTACCCTTGTGACGGGTAGGGTGGGGTAATTACAGCTGGTGGGAATTGCGTGGGACTATATGAAAAGGGGAGGGAGGGGTGGGGGACTGCGAATATAGCCTGCCTGACTTTTTTTTTTTCTTTCTTGCTTTCCTTTATAAAACGGGCATTTCTTTTATTTTCTTCTGCAAATAATGGGCGTGTCTGTGAAATTTCTTAGTTTCCAGTTTCCAGTTAAAAGTTTTCCTATTTTCGATACTTTGGGTTATACAATTGTACCTCGGGAACTCGATCAGAAGGATAAAGGATTTATTAAAGAAGTAAATCGCCCCGATTCTCTTCCGTTAATTAACATAAAAAGGCATGTGTAAGTACCAATTGTCCGATGTCTAATAAGGGAGGACAGTTTTGGTCATTGAAGACAAAAAATAAATAAACAAGTACATAAATAAAAATAAAATCAAGGGGAACCAACAAATTAGCCAAGAAGCTGGCTGGGGCTATGCGAACTGACGAAGAAGCTGTTTTTTCAAATGACGAACGCGTGAGAAGGAGGAACTAATTGTCTGGCATCTTGAATGCGATTTCCTCTAAGCCCCCTCAGGTGCGTTACAAAAATATACACGGTAGGGAGATCTAGAGATAAAAGCTTCCCAACAGGCCGGCGGCAAACGGTTCCTACGAAGGTGGTGTAGAAACACTTTTTGTGAGGTCGTTGTTGCTCTTTTGCACAAAGAACCCGTGTTCAATTTCTTACGATTTAAGAAGGGTCCAGAAGATATAAAGTTGTAGGTTGCGACTTCATTGAGGAGGAGCGGCCATAACGCTTAATTCATGTCCGCGTTTGTATTGGACATCAGATGGTGTGTTGATGATCATCACGACAATTATAATAAAAATTGAAGCAACGATCAGTTTTAAAATGTGGAGGTAGTGGTTATTCTAGTGAAAGTGTAAATGATAAGTTAGAGGAAGTTGTAGTTGCAATGTTATTGGTATTACTGGGGAAGTACATAAGTATTGGTTATGGCAGTAGCAATGTTAAAGATCAGCGGGGGAAGGTGATGACAATAATTACAGCCATCTCCACAATTATACTGCATAGAATGGCTTTGTAAGTATTGAAATGAAAACAAAAAACCTTAATCATTATAAGATCATATCCTCTTGTTATCCTAACATATTTAGCTTGTAATGAAGACCTCGGCATGGAAAGTGGTACAATTTCTGACGGACAAATTAGTGCCTCCTCTGAACTGAATGTCAATCATAGCTCTAGCCTGGCAAGACTACACTACCAAAAACTTATCGGGGAAAGAGGAGGATGGACAGCTGGAAGGGACGAGAAAACACCGTGGCTCCAAGTTGACCTAAGAAGTCAGCGTATCACCGTGGCGCGAGTAGCAACACAAGGACGAAGTGGTGACAAATATTGGGTAACCAAATATAAACTTCAGTACAGTAACGATGGAATAACGTTCGAGAACTACACGGAAAAAGAACAAAACATAGACAAGGTGACCTAGAATTGTGTGTAAATGTTAGCCTTTTTTTTTTTTTAAATCATATATATTCGAGATAATCGCCCTGAACAGGTAATCTATACTCTGGCCGTAAACATATAAAGAGTTAATAAAACCAATATCACACATGTGCAAGGAAAAACGTAAATCGTTTCAAGGAAACACGATTAAAACCTTAGAGTTACAAAGGAACAGAAAAATTTACTTATGCACTGTGTTATCTAAAGAGGAGAATATACGTAATGGACATCGATACTGTAAAGAAGTAGCCTTAATGTAAGGAATATAAATTCAGGATATATAACAGCTAAATGTCCGCTAAGAATTCCTTAAAAGTAGTTAAGAGATGAGGTGATGAGTTGAATTATGGCAATTGCTGAGTTTTATTCGAAGAAACCCAACGTTTCAAAGTTTTAGAAGATTAACACTCTTGGTGACTGGGTAGTCACTAGAAAGGAGAGACCCTGGGAACGAGGTTGCGTCACAAACTGCTTTGAATCCATATTTTGGCTCTGTTTACCCTAGCAGGAGGGTTACCCTAGCGGTCCCACATTTATTCTTTTTTTTCATCGACCCTGGTGCTAGGGTCACCATAGCTGAGCATAGCTGAGCGCTATGGTGACCTAAGTAACAGGTGCCAGGGTAACCCTAGCTGCCTTGTAAACGCTCTGCTAGGGATAATTCGCCTACGCGGGACAACTTTTTAATTGTTTCCAGACCCTTTGAATGTTGACAACAAACGCCCATCGTGGCGGACCGATTTCAACGCGAGGCTCTTTGCGTTATAATCTTCGTCTTCTCTCAGAAACAGAAAAGCATTTTGAGTGTATCCTTCCCTCGAATAATTTTCCCCACCACTGTTCTGTACGACCAAGTTTTCTTCGTAAACTTCATCGTCAAATCAATCTACCGTTTCACATGTTGCATTCGAGCAAGTGATGTATTATATTCCGGGGCCGCTTATAATATTACAACTTGTTTTCGTTGTCTAGAAGTAAGAAGGTAACATAACACCATTCCATGACACTCGAAGGCAGAGTAACAGGCAGTACAGACAGGAGAATCTAAGTACTTAGCAGAACTCTTCTCCTGTCTGCCATTTTGTTTGTGATTAAGCTGTCCGGAGTGGTAGGGTAACTCGTGAAATTTTGCTTATCAACCTGGGCCATCTTTGGCCCTCCTGCTAGGGTAACCCTAGCACTAGAGTTACCCGCCCTGTTTCTAAACAGGCCCTTAGAAAACCTTACCGTGATGCAAAACATTTTGTGACGTCAAATCAAGGAAAGACCCACGTCCCTCACTAGCTCACTAATATTTGTAGCCTTTGAAAAGCCACAAAAAGCCAATATTTGTTAATAGAACGTAAATAAATAAATCAATAAATAAAAGAGAGGTTTAAGTGCACTTCAATTTATTACCCAAATTACGGAGATAGCTGGTTTGATACAGTTCAGCATGTGGTATCTTCTTTAAATCCTTCTGAAGCCTATAATCATGAACGATAATTATGAACGAGAAAGCATCAATGTCAATGTTAGCTTATATTAATATTGTGATGTGCTATCTCCCTATTTTAGGAGTTTCCTGGAAACACAGATAGCAACACTGTCGTTTATCATGATGTCAACCCACCAATCAGAGCACGCTACATCCGCTTTCGGCCAACAGCTTGGCATGGTCGCGTATCGATGAGGATGGAGCTCTATGGCTGTAACGGTAAGTTGAAAGTTTTGAGTGGCTGATTGCTTAATCGATTGAGTGATTCCTTGACTTCTTACCACACAAGTGTTTGAATGATAGATAGATTGATTAATTGGTTGATTGACGGATTTATGTGAGACTTTAATTTCTAGACCTGTTTCCAAAGAAGCCTAATTACCGCATTTTTACCATGCTATAAAACAATCAAGAGTGCTTTTATTGCAGTGGTGAACTTTTAAGGTGGCTCTTGCCAGTTTCCAGCATTTTCAAGCAGTACTACTTTGATCGGGATCGTTACTACCAATCTTTATAGGTTAAGACCTTTAAAGTGGTATCAAAGAAAGGCCAAATCATCGGTTAAAAGTTATATAACCTTTTTTGATATAATAGGTGACCATAGCAACACCATAACCGGTTAAAAATACCCCTTATTTTATCTTTAAGCGACAATATACTCAAAAACGAGCTGGATGACCCCCATTTTTTTTATTTTTGGGAAATGATCAGCTTAACATAATACAAGTTTTTGCAACGTTTAAAAAAGATTGTAAGAGCGCCTCAGAGCCACCTTAAGTTTTTGGAGAATTTGCGTTGCTAGTGAAAAACAGGCTTAGAGGTTGCTCGATTCTTTCCCTTCTCCAAAACCACTTTTCAAAATACTATCTGCTAATTCATCAATTAATGCGAAAGTTAAAAGGCGTTCAGACGCTGATTAAAATAGTTTTGGTCATTTGAATTAAGCATAAAAGTTAACCAAGTTTGCGGCAATGGTTTAAGGACAAAGGGCGTTAATTATGATAGTCGACTGTATTATACAGCAAATTATTCATAAAACAAAATAAAGTTTATTCAACAATCTCTTCCAATCTGCGTTTTAGAGTGATAACCATCAAGAGCAACAGTAACCTAGGCTAACTATGGCTTAGGTAGAAAATTCGTGACTTAGGATATTTTTCCGTGTTTTGTAATATCAAACAACATGCTTAAGGTTTTTTTTTCCCTATGGATAGAACTGTTTTGAAATTTTTAGTAATTCAGAGTCGCAAGAAAAGTGATGCAGCATTTAGACAAAATGTTGTTCATTGTATGTCGTGTTCGATTAGCCGAATTCCGAGCCTCAAGATTGAGAAGAAACGCGATAGAGTGTATCGTATGGTTTTCATATTTTAGAACTCGTTGAAATAAAATACGTCAAGTTGACAATTTACCAATTTACGATGTTCCTTTGCTGTTGATGCCGGCAATTTGATAAGCAAGTTGACAATTTGCGGTCTTCCTTTAGAAATGTAAGGCCTTTGCGTTCGCTGAAAACGTATTGCACTAACTAAAAGCATAGGAAAATAACGTCATGTCCGATGAAAGCTGCACACTCTTTCGCTCCTTTCGCAGAGGCAATTTTCCCACAAGCGGTCAATAAATGAATAAAGTAAGATTTAACTGTGCCAAAGTCCAATCATATCATCTACTTTCCTTAGTTTTTTAACGTTCGTTTTGTAGCTACCGCAGTTACGTCGTGCCAGTCCCTCCGCAGCCTGTCTCCTTCTCCTCCCTCGGGTGTTTATTGGATTGATCCTGACGGTGGTTCCCCAGCCAACAGATTCAAGGCTTACTGTGACATGGAAACTGACGGAGGTGGCTGGACACTAGTGTGGAGCTATCATTTTACTAAGTACCATGATTTCACAAACAGTGAGAACGCAATTACGCCAAGACCCAACTGGCCAGCTAACGGTAATGTCCCTGTCTCAAGGACTCCACCACTGAGCGAAACAGACTACAATGCCCTGGACTTCGCGCTGTGGAAACAACTTGGCAGTGAGTTCCTGATCAAGAACAACATTAACAATTGGTTGATTTGTCGTCCCGGAATAGGAAGTTTGGTTGATTGGCGAGGTGGAAGCGTCAGCTGTGTGATCTTTAAGCCCGTGACTGCCACATGTAGCGGGACGCATGCACCTTCCAAATTTGGGTTTGGGCATGATGGACCGGTGTTATACAGCACAGGACAATGGTATGACAGCATTTACTACTATTTTGAAGGTAACACTGCATATGCTTCCCCTACCCATGATCCTTGTGGAGCTGGCCAGCAGAACCAACTGAAGAATGTGGGTAACCCACATGGCAATATCTTTGTTCGATAGTTTGATAATACTTGGGAATGAAACTCGCTTAAAAGAAAATATATGGCTTACAGTCTGTAATTTTGAGGTTGTAGATAATGGAACGCGACAGACCACTGAAGTCTGAACAACGGGAAAATGTGACTTAAGCATCGTTTTTTCGAGACTTTTAATCTAGCCGTAAATGTACTTTTTGCTTCCAAATCGCAATCCAACACTTACGCAAGGGAAAGAAAAAGTAGAGAGAACAATAGAAACAGATATGCAATAAATTAAAATAGAATGAGTGGTTAATATTTAGTTTATGTTGTCTCAGACAATATGCCATCAAAATTAAGAAGGATTGCTTTAAAATATTTGTCAGCGTGTATGGTAAAACTACATGATAAAACTTCATATCATATTTTACTCTTCTTCACTTTACACTTTCATGCCAGATTACTTCAGGGTTAATGCTATCTAGCACCATATCTGGAAAAAAAGTTACGGGATTCTTGTAATTTTTGCCAGGTTATTTCCCAACCCCATCTCATCACCCATCGCATCCCCACCTCCCCTTCCCCCTGCCTTAAAAAAAAAAAAGATGAATAATTAGTGCTGCAAAATTCGCAACGAAGACTTTATTAAGGCTGAGTATAATTTCCTGATTGCTCTTTCCACATTTGAGAGCTTCAAAAATTAAACTCCGAATCAACATGCTAAGTATTTGTTTTGTTTTGTTGTTTTTGTTTTTGTTTTTTTAACTTTGATAGACAGAATGGTATCACGCAGTATTTTTCCGACAGAAAACAAAATAATCTTTAATTTCAAGTTTTATATACTGTAATTTCCAGGAATTACACGTTCAGGCCTTAATCATGCTATAATCAAGAAAATCCTGTCTCTAGATGCTACTTTGATTTGTAAATAAATTATTTGGAAGTATGAAACGTTGAGAATTCCTTTGTTTAAATACGAAAGAGAACATCAACCTAGCCTTATAATATTGAGCGTTAAATTTTACGGAATGCAAGGAATAGACAAGTTGTAGCTCTTGTAATTAGAGTTAGCGTCCTTAACCTGAGTTGTTTTAAATCGAAATAAATTGAGTAATACGCCTTAATAAGCAAATTCGACGAGGATGACGTGCGCAAAAACCGAGGGTTTTTATTTATCGGAGAAATGGAGACAAACTTGGCACACCATTAATTACTTCTATTAGCACACAGTCGACCCCGTTTTAACTAGCACCTTATTAAGCGGTCAATTGTTTAAGTTTCGTGGCTGGTATGACGTGACGTTTCGTCTCTGCCAAGAGACTCATCAGATACTTTTCGAATTCCAGC
>JAEMWC010001152.1:52500-57500 GCA_016490735.1 Pachyseris speciosa | reverse complement strand
CGGCGAGACGTTTGCCGATGGAAACGGACGCAGGAGAAAGATAAAATGAACAGAAAACATGTTCAAAATGCTGTTTACCGTTGATTTTCATCTGTAGCTGGCTAAGTTATTTCTTCATGCGCTAAGGAGTCATAGGGTTTCGCATCTCATGCAACATGAAGTTCATTCGGTATTTCTTGGCACATTCCAATAGTGCTATTATGCCTTGCCTGTACATAATATTCAGTCAAAAGTACCGCAGTGGTTTCGAGAGCATACTAAAAGGATGGCTTTCCGCCTTCCCCCCCGGGGGGTGAGTACTTCCTTATATGAGCTATATAGGTATGTGCGGCCCCAAAGGGTATGGTTTTTTTAGCCGTTTTGGTTCGAAATAGGGTATCAGTTTTGACCAGTTTGGTCTGAAATAGGGTATGGTTTGTGTGCTCTTGTCTTGAATTCGTATATTTTTTTAGAAGAAGCTACTTCTTCATCTTTAGCAGATAAGATCATCAACAAAAGCCCTTATTTTTTGTCTTTAATTATGTTTACACCAACTGTGTACCTGAAAAAGGTCTGAAATAGGGTAGGGAAAATCGCAGATTTTGGTCTGAAATAGGGTAAGGGTTTCAGGAAGCGGGCCGCACACCCCCACCCAAGTTTTCTGGGAGTAGCCCACCGCCCGGACCGCTTTCCTGGCCGCGTGCGAAGTGGTACGGCTTTGTCACTGATTTCTGAAAGGGGAAGTTGTGGGTCATTGGGCGGGTCTGTGGTATCTCACGGAATCAGCCTTGTTGGACTTAACGTCGGCAGGGATGAGTGGGTCTAGCCAAAAGAATAGGCGAGAGTTTCAATTCTCTAATTAGTAGAGTCTCCCTTATCTTGCAATGAGTATCTGACCGACCTTTTGCTAATATCTCAAAGTGGTCTCATTTTAAGTTGTGAACAGTTGACGTGACGTGGTCTGCGATAGCAGATGCATGACAGCTACTCGTGATCGCTTTAAAATGTTCAGTTTTTCTGTCATGCAATCTGCGTTTTGTTTTTCCAATGTAGAAATCCTGACAGTCCCAACAACTAGCCTTATAAACAACTTTTGACATTAGGAACGGTTAATTCTATCTTTGTAGGGAAAAAGAGACTTAATGCGATGAGCGCTTTGGAAAATAACCTTAAGATCAATGCAGGCATAAAATTTACTAATGCAGATCTTCAGTTGTTTGGTAATAATTTTGCTTTGTACTCCTGCTATCGCAGATATGGGCGGCCGTTACCACCAAAAATACAAACATTGCAAACAATTTAGCAAGAACTGAAACGGTTTAATTGTCCTTTTTAAGACAATATAAAAGATTTATAAATGATTAAGTTAAAATGAAACTGAACAGGTTGTCTGTAGTTCAGTGGAATAGTCAACTGACAAATCGTTTAGACAGCGTTAAAACTGCCTTGTCCCCGATGACAAAACGGTACAGTAGAAACACAAACGATCTAACCTAAATATAAATAATTCAGCTTTCCTTTGTAGAACGGCACAGACTAAGCTGAATTGGACAAAGGAGAGAAAAAACTGTTTTAGCGTATGTGAATTGGTTTAGTCTTACACCAAATGGTTTAGCGTATGGTGAATCGGTTAAGCCTTACATCAGTGGTTTAGCGTATGGTGAATTGGTTTAACTTTATATGAAATGGTTTAGTGTATCTTGAATTGGTTTAGCCTTACTACAAATGGTCTAGCGTATGGTGAGTCGGTTTAGCTTTACATCAAATGGTCTAGGGTATGGTGAGTCGGTTTAGCTTTACATCAAATGGTTTAGAGTATGGTGTATCGGTTTAGCCTTATATCAAATGGTTTAGCGTATGGTGAATCGGTTTAGCCTTACATCAAATGGTTTAGCGTATGGTGAATCGGTTAAGCCTTACATCAGTGGTTTAGCGTATGGTGAATTGGTTTAACTTTATATGAAATGGTTTAGTGTATCTTGAATTGGTTTAGCCTTACTACAAATGGTCTAGCGTATGGTGAGTCGGTTTAGCTTTACATCAAATGGTCTAGGGTATGGTGAGTCGGTTTAGCTTTACATCAAATGGTTTAGAGTATGGTGTATCGGTTTAGCCTTATATCAAATGGTTTAGCGTATGGTGAATCGGTTTAGCCTTACATCAAATGGTTTAGTGTATGGTGAATTGGTTTAACTTTATATGAAGTGGTTTAGCGTATCTTGAATTGGTTTAGCCTTACTATAAATGGTCTAGCGTATGGTGAGTCGGTTTAGCCTTACATCAAATGGTTTAGGGTATGGTGTATCGGTTTAGCCTTATATCAAATGGTTTAGCGTATGGTGAATCGGTTTAGCCTTACATCAAATGGTTTAGCGTATGGTGAATCGGTTTAGCCTTACTACAAATGGTTTAACGTTTGGTGAATCGGTTAAGTCTTACTTCAAATGGTTTAGCTTATGGTGAATCGGTTTAGCATTAAATCAAATGGTTTACCATGTGATGAATTTGTTT
Source organism: Pachyseris speciosa (assembly GCA_016490735.1). NCBI lineage: Eukaryota > Metazoa > Cnidaria > Anthozoa > Scleractinia > Pachyseridae > Pachyseris > Pachyseris speciosa. Next base: position 55,010 of record JAEMWC010001152.1, on the reverse strand, counting down.
AGCCTTACTACAAATGGTTTAGCGTGTGATGAATTGGTTCAGCCTTACTACAAATGGTTTAGCGTGCGGTGAATTGGTTAAGTGTGCCATAAGATGGTTTAGCGATCTGCGTCACGTCATTCGCCAGGGGCACCCAACGAGCCAAATCAACCAAAAGCATAGAAAAGCATTTTTAAGCACCTTATAGTGTTTGAAGCCTGTTTAAAGTGATGTTTTCATAAGCTAGAAGAAGTTCATCTGTTCGGATTCCCTAGCTGAAATTTTAATTGCCCGAAAATGTTAGGGAACAAAATCTTCCTTTGAGAAAATGCAAGCTGATATGAACTTTTCACGAACTTTCTAGGGAGCTATTTTCTTTCCAAAAATGCTAGCCGACGTTTTTGACCGCCAAAAACGGCAATTACGACCTTTCCTAAAACCTCAGGGGCTATGATTTCCCAATTGCGAATCTTTTAGGCAACATTTTAGTTACGAAAATCCGAGTGCACTCTTTAATCAACGCCGAAAGGACAAGGCGAATTACCCTCTACCGAACAGATATCTACCCTAACCCTAGGGTTGGGTGCCCCTGATTCGCGCCGGCACCGCCAACATGAAGTGAAATGGTTCAGTGATCTGCATGACGTCAGTTACAGAGAAATTTGGCGCGAAAATACATTCACGTGCTTTGTGCAGTCTACACGAGGAACACAAACTTCATCTCGCCTGAAAAACTGTTTTTCTTTGAACTGATCCGGTAAGTTTGCTTTTTCTTATTGCTTTTTTCTTATTTCACTCTTAATGTTTTGCATCTCTACCGAGCCAATGAGGGTCAATATTTTGCATCTGAAGGTTTATCAGTGCCGAGATGACAAGCTGTATGAAAATTGAGAATCGTTCGCCGTTCACTGTCTTCGTTTTATCGCAAAACCCTAAATTTACTTCTAATTAGCTAAATGACTCATTCTTCTTTTTCTTTACTCTCTCCTGCATAGAAAATCTCATTAAATCGCTGTCGATTACACACGTCTTTAGCCACCGTTTATTTTTTCATCTCTCTATTGTTTCAGGTTTAATTGTTATTCACAGGTTTTGAAGTTCAGTCATGGTAAGATTTGTTATCTTACACACTAGCTAAATTATCGGGAACCGTTTCGTCAATGCCAATCAGTATTTTATAAATTTCTTTCGATGAAACATTACTTTAAGATGGTTATCAGGAGTGGCCTGTTAGGCAAGCAGTTGTCTTGAACCAGACGTTGTACAAACATTCTATTTGATGTCAAAGAACAGAAGAGCTCTACCATGTACGCGCCTGTTTGACCAAACAAAGTATTAAAAAGCGGGTATTTTCTTTGGATTTCTCTTCTGGCCTTGAACTCTATATATCCGCATATCGTGGAATGAGCGCGTCGAAAGTCTCTCAAATGTGCTTCTTGATAAGTGAATAAATGAATCAATAAATGAATCAATAAATTACTTTATTTAATCGGGAATATTTCGCCCGCCATTTAGGGTTTTATTAGCGTATTTTATTTATGTAGAATGTTCATTTCCTTTCAGTTTTAGTTGTATGCTTGTGAACTAGCACTTAGCTGTAGCTAAGTGCATTTGCCACTCTAAGCAACATTTGCATTTTACTTCCAACTCTTCTGTTGTCTTGCGGCTAGTATTGTTCTCGTTAACACTTTTAAGACTAGCTCGGCTAAATTTTTACCAGTTTTACGGCTAACAGGTACGCCAGTCTGAGACCCCCTAATACTGTCACCGAAGTTCTTCCGGTGGATATTATTTGAACATCGAACCTAGATTGTCTGTTCCAAACTTTCTTCAAGAGTGCCTCAGCGAATCAAGTTACATCAGCGGCTGACCTTTTAAGAAGGGCATGCGAGGCTCTTCGTGGCGCGGCAGGATCTTCAGCTCCGGCTGCCCAATAGACTTCATCCGTCTCTGGGACAAGCTCTCAAACTGTCGTGCAAGAACACAGGCGGCTGTTCAACCGACAAATGGTATGTATGTATGTAGCTTTCGTTGACCGCCTCGGAATTGTACTGGAAATTTGACGGAAAACTTGTAACCATTCTAAGGAAACACTGTGTGGTGGGAGGATGGGCGGGTGTGCTACGGTAAATTTTGCATTAGAGTGTTGCACGTTTTTCCGAGTTTCTCAAACGCTGACTATATAAGGATGGAGGAAAGAAAAATTGAGGTTCTTTTTAAAGCACATTCCCGAAAACTTATACCATATGGAAGGGGATTAAAAAAGAAAAGGATAAAATTTAAGTTGCATTAATTGTCAGTGTGAGAGATCATTTCTTTTTTGCTAAGGTAAGCGTTCAAGAAGAACAGTTTTAACTGGTACAATTTATATAGTCCACCTAAGGATCACACATTGCCAAAAGAGGGAAAACGTTTTCCAGTTTGAGGGCCGTGTACCTCAAAAGCTTAAAGGTACCCGTATAATCTCTCCCACCAACATCCAACACGCCTTCCTTCCCCCCTCCCCCCTCTCCCCACCCACCCTCCGGCGG
>JAEMWC010001152.1:7500-50000 GCA_016490735.1 Pachyseris speciosa | reverse complement strand
TCTCTTGCAATTGCAGCTGCTGCCTGAGTGAAATAAATATTGAGGTTTGCCACAACGCTCGCCTTCCACCGATGTGTCCCGGACTCGATTCATCATAAGTTGGCTGAGTTTGTTGGTTCTCTACTCTGCTCCGAGGGGTTTTTCTACGGGTATTCCGGTTTTCCCCTCTCCTCAGAAACCAACATTTCTCCCACACGGCCCAACAAGCTTGTAGCTGTGAATTAAAACCGCGTTTAAATTATTATTATTATTTTTTTACGTTTAACTTTGTTTGGCCTTTAGTCCCTTGAGGACTTGTGGGGCTTTTGAACTGCTAGTGACCAAGGAAAAATCAAGGACTGAGCTGGCTGTTGTTTCGTTTGGCAGCTGCACCACAGACGAGTTGCGCTGCTTCGGAAGTGGCCGTATTTATATAAGGCCTATTCAAAAAGACATCTGTCTTGCTGATGATACTGGCGTGGGTGTCATCCAGTACGAAGACTGCCTCTCTTGCAACATGCCTGTCGCGCTATCTGACATGCGCAAGCATATGAACATCTGTGGGGTACGTAATTATACATTTTGTTTCTACTTGAAATTCACAGAAAGTGTATCGACACATCTACAGACAATACAATTTACAATGTTAAAAGACGCAATAAAGTCGCCTCTCCAGCTCTAACTCCCGTTAAGAAATAAGCCTTGATAATAATGTGTAAATCAGTCAACTTATAAGCCTCTGTTTGTGAGTGTAGTTTTTGTCTTTCATTGTCAGGTAAAACATGTAGTGAAAAATATGCCAGCCACCCTAAAGGGATTACGAAATGCATGGTTGGCTTAAATTAAAGTATCAATAATAAGAAAGTATTGTAAATTAGGTTATTTTCTAAATATTTACTCTCATTCTCGTTATGCGTCAAATTTTGTCTTTTTTTTTTTTCTAAAACAGTTTTTTTTTGCCAGACTGACTGCAAATAAGTTACTTTCATTTTTTAGAATGAAGATCAAGATGATCCTCCACCGATGCTGCACTCACTTCAAGAAGAAGACAACAGGTAGGTCTTAGATATTTAAAGAGACACAGTCAACTGGTGCTCATGCACATTAGATGCCATTTCATAGCTACTTTACATGTCACACTTCATCCCATCCATACTGTTTTTAACCAAATATGATAAAATAATATAATAGGACCTGCGAAATCACACTCAAAAAACAGGTTTTTCAGTATTATCAGTAAGCGATTGAAAATCGAGCAAAACACTGCGAAGATTGAAGCGGATTTCTAGATGTACTCGACCCGTATCTTTGATTTCATGTTGAGGTGAACTCTTTTCAAAGTGAGAAAACTACTGCCCAGTCAGCGCGGTCCAAAACCTGACTGTGTCCCTTTAATTTACTACATATTCCGCAGTGTTGAAGTGTCTTTCGCACTTACAGAAATTAGCATTACTGGTTTGTTTTGCTTCTTGTTTTGCTGTGGGGGCGAGGGAGGGGTGGGTGGGGGAGGGCATTGGAAAATGACCGATGTAAAATCATTCAATGTCCCCCTTGTCTTTTGTCCAGACCACTCCTTACGACCCGTTCCAGGGAGAAAAAAGTGGGCCAGAAATTCATATGATCGAATCAAATTTATTTTACTTTCGTATCTATAGCAACGTAGCTACCAGCAATAGAAGGAATGAAACCACAACTGAAACGTAAGTTCCTGATATTGCCCTCTGAAGCACACTAAGAGATATGAAGGTTATTCATATTTGTCTTAACTGTACTAAAATATCTCTCTACTTAGCATCTTATTGTACTTCAGAAATTTTTAAAAAGTATTGATACAATGGCATTCTGATCTTTAGCAATGGACCCGGAGCAGCCAATCAAGAATTTAGAGAAACATCCTCTGAAAGGTAACTTCCCGCATCACTGATATCGTTTAGAGAATTATAATGTCTTGAGGACGTCCGTGCCAACTCAAATTTATTTTTTATAAGGCTTTTACTGCAGCTAGAATGGCAAAAACGTCGGGGGGTCATTACGTTCGTTTTACAGAAAAACCGTAGGAAAGACCAAGCTTTGATAATTGGACGGATTAATTGCTTATCATGCATGGTCGCAGACTGGATGAACTCGAGTTCTAAAAGCAGTAAGAAGGAAACGGAAAGAAATTACCTTCTCACGGTCACATATTTTTTTTTGTTTTGTTTTTTTCTCCTTTGGAAAAAGGAAAACAGGGTATACAACAGGAATCTACGCGAGTTGAATCATCGCGCCAAGCTCTATAAGTGTTTATACTTATAGGGGTGGGGCAAAAAGAAGGATTAGCGCGAACGTTCCTTAAAATACCTTTGGGAGTTTAGCATGCCATTGGTCGTTTGTTTGTTCATTCATTCATTTATTCATCTATTTCTTTATTTATTTACTATTCTATTTACTATTATAGCAACGGTTCAAACAATGAAGAAACTGCCGAAAACCAAGTTGAGGAGTAAGTACGACTTCACACTTTACAGCGTCCCCAATCACAATGAACACCAGTGTGTAAAATTCTTTGACACGTAATTCAAGAAAGTGCGTTATTTATTTTATTTTCTTATGTTGATGGTGTTGAAAACAGCAATATAACTTTATCAGGACTTGATAGTGCAGGGAACTTATTAATAACGTAATTCCTCTTAATATAGACAGGGACTTCCAGCTCACCCTGCAGACATTCCATATCAACAGCACTTACGCCAGGCTATCAAAGACACTCTAAAAGCAACGTAAGCCAGAAGTTATCCCTTGTGTGTTGTTATAAGGGACTATAAAGCGAAATCATTAGCATGACTGGTTTGCTTTAACCAAAGAATTAAGGTTAAAGGAAACATACATATTTGTTTTTTCCAGTTCAGAACGTATTTGTTCAGTCAGGTTATAGGGTGAATCACTGATTCAATCAATTGATGACGTCATCTTTTAATGTGTAGCTGTTATTTTAAGTCTTCAACGCTAGCGGAAACCTGCAAAGTAACTAACAAAGCCTGCATCAAACTATTCAGAATGAAACAATGTCATCTCCTGAATGTAATGTCTATGGAATTTTTGAAGAAAAGAAAAAAAAAAAAAGAACGATACATATTTTGTCTGATATATAATTAAAACACAATTCTTACTTCCTAATTTTCCCTTTCTTTCTTTTGTTTTATTCTAACTTCTTTTAAACGTAGGGCCAACTGCGATGATCCAGTCACCGTTTTGAAAATGTTCGTTAGGAAATTCTTATGGGGAGGACAACTGGACCTCCAAAATGAAGATGAGTCTTGTGAAGGAAGAACTGTTGAAATCTTCATTAACAAATACAATATTTTCGACGAGGCAATGGCTGAACTGCTTACAAATCAATCCACCTCTATATGATGTGAGCTATCCGCTTGAAGTAACATTTACTGGGGAGTCGGCTGTGGAGTACGGGGGACCCCGAAAAGAATTCTTGGGTTGTGCCATAAGAGAAATTAGGAATTGACTGTTCGAGGAAACAGCAAACCATGATTATAAGCTTTTCAAAGATCTGAAGTCATTATACGAGAATCATTACTACGGAGCAGGGCTTATTTTTGGTAAGCTAAATATATTGCCGACCTTTTCCGACCTTTTTTTCTTACCATTGTAATAAATTATCATGTAGCTATTTTATTCGATAGGTGGGTCATTTTGCCACGGATTTGAGAAAACTATCCTAACTAAGCTCAAAAACTTCCAAACAATCTCAAGAAAGTCTGTATTTTCCAAGTCTTATCTTTCTCCCGTATTGAAAAACATTTTCAATACATTGTAAATTTCAGTGTTAAGTAAGAATGCACCTATAACGTTAACCTTTGACATCAACAGGTTTCAGTATGCTGCAGGGTGGGCCTTTGCCTTGCTTTTTGAAGGAAGAGCAATTGCAGAGGCTAGTAGGTCCACAAACATGCAACCTTAGTGAAGCTGAAAAACAATTTCAGACAGGGCTTGCAAAATTTGCCTTGTTGAGGTACCTTTATTGCACTGTATGTCTTGAAACGTATGTATCAACCTTACTCATTAAAGTGGCTCTTAATTTCTGTCCTGATATATCTTAGGTTGAAATTAAGCGGCTGCCACATCAAAAATAGCTGTTATGGAAATGTCGAAAGAGGTCAAAGAGACCCATTTTTCTAATAACTTCAAAACGACGCGGCGATTATTTTTCATTTTTAAACATCTGCGTTTAATTAGTAAAAGAAGCATTTTTGCCAATTAACGAAAATCGGTAACTGGTATTAGAATTCAGAAATGTGTCGTTTTTTATATAAACTTTATGGTGGCTTTGAACCCTCTTCACAGATTTCATAATAAATTCGTCATCCTCAAATGCCTAAAAATGGGGTATTTTTTACCTCTTTTTGTGTTACCATGACAACGAATTTTGACGCCACTTGGATCAAACTTTGTTTACTGATTAAGGTTTACTGGTATACAAGAAACTTTCTCGTTTTTTTTAGCCACACCGTCGGGCTAGCTGTAATGTATGCAAAAATGGGCGGGTCTAAACTTTTGGGAGCCACTTTGATTATACCAGGTGATATCTCTATAAAAAAAAATGTTAAATAATTTGCAAATGGTCTTTAGTCAGTCACATGGTCATAATTGAAGACTACTATCAACCTAGTCTTAATACCGACTACAAATCAGAATCACACACAGTTGGGGTGATAAGGTTGTTCTCATAGAGCATTTTACGATTTTCTATGAATGGCTGAAACAGTAAGTAATGAGCTAGTAATTGAAAATGTGATGTTCCCATTCAGACTCCTTACATTATTATTATTATTATTATTATTATTATTATTATTATTATTATTATTATTCGAATCAACAAATTTTTCGAAACGAATTTTACTATAAAAGTTAACGCTAAAAAAACAACGACGTTGTTTCCTTCAACTTGAAAATGACCGTTGATCGGTCGAAACGTCGTTGTTTTTTTTAGCGTTAACTTTTATAGTAAAATTATTATTATTTTATATTTTTTTGTAATATTCTTGCTATTATAGCTCATGAGAAAAAAAACATGCCTCATCTATCTTTTGAGGAAAACGGCAGTGGCTCCGTTGACCTACTCAAAGCTAGTAAAGCTGTTACAGCCACGGTTCTCGGAGGAAGGTAGCAACATCCGAGTTGCCGAAAACAGAACCTACAGAACCTTCTTGGATTACCTCAAGGAAGTTGTAGGTAAGTAATCCCTACTGAACAGGGCAAGGAATAAACATAAATGTTTTTTCGAATACTGGGGCATCCAGCCTAATTAGGCACATATTTTAAATTCATTATGCCTGTAAATGTTTGCACGAAACCTATAGCAAATTTAAATGATAAAAATAAAATTTGGAAACAATGCCAAACACGGTACAAGAGGACAAAACAGTACAATAACGACACGAATCTAAGTAATAAATAATACTTGGAGGCAACTATCAGCCCGTAGTTCCGAGGCAGAAACACACTGGTCTTCTTGTACAGTACGGCTACACAAAACTAGCAAGAATTCACCGAAAAGTCTGACACTATCAACCCTGGTACATCGATCCAGGAGATTTTTTTTACTGAGTCTTATTGCATAAAAAATGATGATGATGATGATGATGATGATGATGATGATGATGATGATGATGATGGTGTTGATGAATTTATTTTTCAGCTGGAAGAAGATGGCCAGTGACCTTGGAAACAGCAACGGAAACAGAGCCTATCTTGGGCTACAGCATACACCCTCACATTTGCTTCGATAAATACAGCACAACATGTTTTCCCACGAGCAACACGTGCATAAATAAGTTAACTTTGCCAGTGGGCGCATGTGTGCCTGATAACCGTGAAGAGGTGTACACATTTTTTGACTACGGTTTCACAAGCACGTTTTTTGGATATGTTTAATTGCACTGTAATGATGTAACTTGTTACTCGCGTGACAGTCTGGCGTGATATTTGCAATATCACATGATAGTCACATGATCTGTATCTTGATTCTTATGTGTGAATAAATCAGTGTGTGTTTTGATCAACTCCTGGCTGGCTATTACATGCAACTAAATAAGCTTTATCCGCAGTCGTTTTATTTACTCTGAATGTAACATTTAATTGTTGTGTATATGCTACTGGATGGACCCTCGTATTGTCCAATCAACTTTCAGAAACCTGTTGGTCACGCGGTCAGCTCTTGACGTTTACGGTTTGCCTCTTACACTAAAGTGACCTGTTGCAGTCCATTGATGACAGAAGTAGAGAAAATTACATGAAATGATACAAATAAACCAGTTTTGGGTCCACACCATGAAACGGCATGCTGACTGCTTGCTTAGGTTTTAAGCTGATTAATGATTTCTATCGCATGAAGATAGGGTGCAATGTCCCAGTTGTCTTCCCCACGAACGTCCGACATTCTCTCTTTAAAAGTTAGTAGGGAATTGGAATCCAGTGGACACACGGTCTGAGGGACAACAACACCTTCCTCTTCACTTTTCTCCGGAAGTGTCCCCAAAGGGTCTACTCCATACGTCGACACATCGCCCTGAAAAAGATTTGCGTCATGGTTCAATTGCTTACTGAGCAACGTTTACCAAGTTAAATTAAAACGTTTTATAAAATGTTAGGAGCGTTGCGCTCGCTATCATTGATCATATCGAGTGCATTATATCTTCAATATAACACGTGCGCTACATCAAGCGCATGCATTATTGAGGTAATAAAATACGCGCCTAGTGCATTATTGAGGGATGTTTGGAGAAGCACGAGGCACTTCTCTCATGTTCTTAAAAATTCCCGCATGCTTATATAACCCAACAGTTTTTTTTTTTTTGCGAATTCAATTTAATCTATTTTCACTACATGCACACACATACTCAAAACCAATGCAGGTGACAAAGACTAGAAAAGAATCTAAGAACCATACGTGCTAGCTCACCCAGACGTACTTAAGTATTTACGGATTTCAATTTTATTATTGTTATTTTTTTATTTTAGCTATTTTTTTCTTTATTGCTGGTTTGCAAGTGACGTCACGGCGGCCATGTTGGGGGTCAAGAACAATGGCCTTTCTCTCCGCTAGGAAGTAAATTCTATTTTTTATGTAAATTCTTCGAAAAAGTTTCTATTGTTTTGACCCCTAACATGGCCGCCCTGTCACGTAGTTGCAAACCAAGAATGCCAATGCTACTCACAAATGAAACTAACTTTTGGCCGTGTATACTTTCTCTTAAACTACATTGAGAGTACGACATAGATTTGTTCATCTCTGTCAACGTCAAGTTTCAGATAAAAATTACTGTGTAGTGCTAACCTCATCCAAGATTTCAAAGTATTCCGATGCTACAGTGCCGCCTTCACCACCGATCTCTTGCATTCCCAAAATAAAGAGCTGAAGGGGGCTCTTCTGACCTGCGGTACGTGTCTTGTGATTGTTCCAAGAGAGAACGAAAATACTGAGGCAGTTATTAATAACTGGATGGTAAACATATTGAAGGCAAAACAAATGCTCTTCATTGTCCGTGTCGAGGTATCCACAGCTTTCAAGAGACACAAAGAGGTCGTAAAAGACTGAAAGTACTGTTTGAAACACATCTCTCTAAAGTCGTTCGATGCGGGCGTTGTGGACACTTCGTCCCGTTATATAACTTGCTCTGCCAGGTCCTCTTGCGCTGTGATTCAGCATGTTGCGCTGTGATTCAGCATGTAATGAGCTACATCTCTATTTTCAACACCTATATCGCCTCTCACTCGTGAAGTTAACCCCCACTTGAATACTGCTTCTTCAAATAGTTTCAAAACTGTAGCTGACGTGTTGTCTGTGTTACACCTCAAGTATACTATCGTTCGACTGTAACCATCTATGCAGCCATGAACCACAAATCGCCACCTAGGATACAAATTAATACAGAACAGTAAAGGAAGCCGAGGTGCCCTTTCAGTTGGTAAAATACAAATCATTAAAATGCAGAGGAAGAAAGAGCGAAGCTACACCCTGTCAATATAGCATGGAAATACGGGAAGTTCCGAGCTTTCAATAAGCTTTGAAGTAGGAGGCTGTGAAAGTGAGTGCTGACGGCACGAGTCTCTGGGAGGTTGGGGGGGGGGGGGGGTTTAGAACTGCTGAGAAGTGCAACACGTGAGAAAATTTTATTTTAAACAACTGTTTAACTGGCCAAGTTAGTACAATGCTTGTTCTCAGAGCAAACTGCAGGAGTCTCGCAGGCCCACACGCACACGCCCATTAAACTTCATCATTGCTTCATTCCGATTCGCTGCTTTCCGACTTTGTTTTGGACAAATTGTCGAGCACGTTTTGTCTCTTCGCCATCCCAAATCACGACAAAACACAAAACGGGTGCTTTGTGGTTACGTAAAATGCCACACTTAACTGTTAGGTAGCCGCCTTCCGTTGAGACCTCTGGAAGTTATCTCGCTGCAAATACTTGCTTTCGAGGCAGAATGAGCCACATAAAAGAAATCCATTACTTAGATGAAGCAGTACGTACCGTATTAGTTTATGATTCCCGTCCATGTGCCACAGGGCAAGGGGGAACGGACATTATAAACTCGTCTTCTGCCGGGATTAATGGCTCGCAATCGTCGACCAACAGGGTCGACTCTCTTGACAGAGCTTCTTAGCCTCTCCCTCTGCACACGTATTCCTTGTGAAAGTAAATAACCCTCTGTAGTTTTGAAACCGCCTGTAGATTCAAAATCCAATCATACCGTACTTCTTACAATACTCGCTAAATATTTGTCATTAACATTATTGTAAAGTAGAATGCATGCAAGAGAAACTGTAAACAACAAAGAACATGACCCCACTCAAAGAGAGTTTTCAGGATACAGTATACAAAAAATCGGATAACAGCACGATGAAGAGACATAGGACGATGTTTTGTTACGGCTTGTCATGTTTTTACCCTTTCCTTGGGATTTACCCGCCCCTGCTCTTGATGGGGAATACGGTTTTACATGGCCGTATCTAAATGGTGGTATTTCGAGGTTTCAATGAAATATTCATGTATTTGAAGGGGGTGGCGGAGCAAAGATTCCACTTAAGAAATTTATTGCCGACTTTCACAGATGAAAAAAAAAAAAAAAAACTCCATGTAAAGCGAAATAGTGTAGAGAAGTATCCTGCAAAATGATAAAAGAAAAACCATGCGTGACCGAACATGGATCGTGAAAAGACTGGAAAAATAGATTTATCACTTTCATCAGGGATACGTTTGAGCCAAACGAAGTCAAGCTAGGGAACAAGTCGGCTCTTTAAGATCCATTTTGACAAGTAGTCATCTACAAAACAAATGCTCACCTCACCCACTCAAAATTAAATGGTACTTCCCTAAAAAGCCACTGCCCATAAAAAACAAACAAACAAAGGGGAAAAAAAATTCGTGTTACAATTCAGTTGTAGCCATTTTTCATTCAAGGCATTTCCAATGCTACACATTTCAGATGACGATCTACAAGGAGTCGAGTTCAGTTGTTTGTTACATTATTTCCGACCACAATCTTTCTACTGTAATCGGATTGCATGAGCATACAGTATATCAATGAAACCGACGTCATTAATTCAAAATATAGCGTTAAAATACAAAGCAAAATTCGTACCATAACGGAAAATAGTCGAAAGAAATTAAATCTCAAACAAGAATAAAGGGAAAACATGAATAAACTTGAAGTGTTATCAGTTCCGATTCGGTCTAAAAAGCTTTCCACCGTTTCATGAAAGGGCTGTCCTTGAATAATCCATCACCAGCCACCGTACTAAGGCCAGAAAATCAACTTAAATTCCCCCGTTTGTAGTAAAAAATAATGGGCTTTTTCTCTTTTCTGGATCAAGGTTGCAAGGTATCCCGTATACGTTTTCGGCACTTAACGGCTTGTATGACCTTGACATCTTGTAGGATCAACTCTTCGTCCTAGAAGTATTGTCATATTTTCTGGTTCTCTTCTCTCATTAAGACAGAAATCTTCTGTACAGAAATGCATTACAAAAAAAGGAAGCAAAGGAAGCAAACTTACCGGAGTTCACCGAAAAGACGAAAGCTCACCGAGTCAGTAAGGCCTGTGTCAAGGTCCCTCAATGCACTCTGGTCATTTGGCGCCAAATTTGATTGTATTACGTCATATCTTGACGTCAGCGTCAGACCCCACAAACCATTTTAGTCTTGACTTGTTCATTTCACTGTTGTATTTTTTGCGGTTCGGGGAGCATTGGAATAACGCTAAACCATTTCACTTCATTTCATTCAATGTAAACATTTGTCTGAGTAAGGCTAAACCGATTCACCATACGCTAAACCATTTGATGTAAGGCTTAACCGATACACCATACGCTAAACCATTTGATGTAAGGCTAAACAAATTGACAATACGCTAAACCATTTGTAGTAAGGCTAAGCCGATTCACCATACGCTACATCATTTGTAGTAAGGCTAAGCCAATTCAAGATACGCTAAACCATTTCATGTAAAGTTAAACAAATTCACGATTCGCTGAACCATTTGATGTAAGGCTAAACCGATTCACCATACGCTAAACCATTGATGTAAGGCTAAACCGATTCACCAAACGATAAACTATTTGATGTAAGGCTAAACCGATTCACCATACGGTAAACCATTTGATGTAAGGCTAAACCGATTCACCATACGCTAAACCAGTTGTAAGGCTAAATCAATTAAAGATACACTAAACCATTTCATTTATATTTAGGTTAGATCGTTTGTGTTTCTACTGTACCGTTTTGTCATCGGGGACAAGGCAGTTTTAACGCTGTCTAAACGATTTGTCAGTTGACTATTCCACTGAACTACAGACAACCTGTTCAGTTTCATTTTAACTTAATCATTTATAAATATTTTATACAGTCTTAAAAAGGACAAGTACACCGTTTCTGTTCTTGCTAAATTGTTTGCAATATTTGTATTTTTGGTGGTAATGACCGCCCATACCGCAGACCACGTCACGTCAACTGGTCACAACTTTAAAATGGGACCACTTTGAGATACGGTTAGCAAAAGGTCGGTCAGATACTCGTTGCAAAATAGGCGCGAGTTTCAAGGCAACTTTTACAGTAACGACAACTACATTGTTGAACTCCGAGGTCTACACTAACAAGAATGTGTTTCTGTTTTGAGAAATCATACGCATGTATTTCTCAAAACAGAAACACATTCTTAGCAAAGAGGAATGGGAAGCCCTGACTGATTTGCGAAAAGATGACAGCATTATAATCACAAAACCGGATAAAGGGAACAGGGTTGTAATCATCAACAAACGTGATACTTGAATAAAATGAAACTGCTGGTCTCAGATGAAACAAATTTAGAAAACTTACGTAGAACCCCTACGAAGTCTAGAGAAGACAGCTTAATATCGTATCTTCGCAAACTAAAGAAGGATAAAATCATCGATGATGCCACCCTCCATAAGATACTACCATGTGGTTCTACTCCTTGTGTCCTCTATGGCCTTCCTAAGGTTCATAAACCTGGTTGCCGTTTTCACCCAATTGTTTCCTCTATAAACACAACTACAATCTTGCATCATATCTTGTACGCATACTTCAGCCCATCTCCACAAATCAGTTGACAATCAAGGAATCTTTTATTTCACGTCAATACTGAGATACTCATTGCAAAATAGGCGAGTGATTCAAGGCAACTTTTACAGTAACGACAACTACATTGTTAAACTCCGAGGTCTATACTAACATTAGACCAGTGAACACACGTAATCAGATACGGTTGTTATTAACCCAAGATCTCGGCATCTACAGACCAAAGACTTCCACAGAAGCATGAAAATTTGAAAACCTAGGTAAAATGTGGAAACTATCACCCATTTGGCCCCCGGTAAAACGCCGTCCATGCTGGTGTTGTTTGCCGAGAAACCGACTGGCAAAGGCGAAAGCAACGGAAACTCGCCGTCGGAAATAGAGACGGTAGTGCCTCGATAAAAGACAATAGCAAGCGACTAATATTAGGAACGTATCGCCAAGATTTGTTCACATTTTGTACTTTGCCAAGGAGCCATCTATCAAAAGACTAGCTAACAAAACAATCTTCAGATACACGGAGAGGAAGTAGAGAAAGACGACAATACACAAATAGCACACAGCTTTGATGGTAAACAAAACAAGTTTAATTCAGGGTACGGTAATGAGTGTCTCACCAAAGTCAGAGACATTTATATTTCCACACGATATTTAAATGTTGATAAATTATTGGTAAATATACGTTTTTAAGCAAACTGGTCTGTATCCTGCCAGTTTGGGTTAGTTATTACCAAGGTATGAAATGCAACGCAACCTGAGTTTGATTATTTGTTTCCCGGCCATTATTTGTGGAGTTCTTATAAACTAGCTTAGAGTGGCAAGCGCCCCTCCACTTTAAAATATAAAGCTTACATTTTCTGATTTACGAGTGGAAATAACACATTTTGGCAATTTTAAAGTAAGGGCAATCAAGTAAAACAGCTTTTACCCCCACGTAGGATTTACTTTTCTGTTTTGTTTTGTTTAGTTTTTTGTCTGTTTTTTTTTTTCTTTATTTTATTTGTTTATTTCTATGTTAGTTGGTGCGCCTATATGCTCCTCCTTCTATTACCAACATGGGAATAAAATTCGTCGGGCTTCTTCCACACGCATGGGGAAATAAAAACAGCTTGCACTACCTAAGATACTTCAAGACTGAGCAAGCCCCATTCCGACAAGCTCATTAAGTAAACCTAATTATCTTTGAGACGCTCTTCTCTCTTTGCGGAGTAAGTATCTTTTCTTCCCGGCCTCAAAGCGTTTCCTCTCCTCGTCTGTTTTAAGTTCCAGTGGTGGAATCGCCTGAGGATGTCCTTTGTCATCCAATGAAACAAAAGTGAAGAACGCACTGCATGACCTCACGCTCTTATCTAGACACCATAACAGATAAAGGAAGTTATTGTATACCGTAATGTACACTGGGAAGCAAGAAAGCCTATTTCCAGCTGGAGCGACACAGTTGTGAAATAACAAATGGGATGAAACAGAGTGAAACAAAATGTGATAGAATAGAATGGATTGAATAGAATTAAATCAATATAAAAGTAAACTATACGAATCGCAATAGTTTGTTCTTTTCTAGTACTTCAGTTTGTTTTTTTTCTTCATGGAGTAATTTGACTTAATTAATAAGCATTTTAAACTATAATTACTATCAAACTAATATACTAGTAATATATAAAATGCGAGAGCGAGCATTTCATCAGATATCCAAACACTGAGAAGTGAATTGAAAAACATGAATTGGTTTGACAAGGTGTTTGGTTATCCGGAGAAGCACTCCTGCGAGTGTTTTATAATAATTATTATACACTGTAGCTTCTGAAACCATTGATAATTTGTGGAGAAATCAAGGCACTAGTTCACCAAATTTTATGAAGGATCCCATTTCCACACCTGGTTCACAGTAATTATTTCCTTTGTCGTCCCTTCAGAAAATAATTGTTAAGGAATTTGATACCTAAAATGGCAAATGTCCATTTCAAATCTACAATGTGGAAATAATTTTGTGTTGATTCCAAGGCTTAAGGTATGCAGTGTACACACAGTTACCAGTGTTCTTCCCAGGCTTACGAGGTAAAAGGGCGGAAAATTCGCATATCACATTTTTTTAAATTTGTGTCTCATGCAATTATGCATAATTTGTCAAGAGCTTTAACTTCCTTCTCGGTGTAAAGGACGAAACTCTGTGGCAATTTTGCTGAGTTAAATACTGTGAGAGCTGTACGAATTAAATATTTTGGCTGTCAGGAAATTTCTCTCAGCTCTTGAGATGAATGGCTATACCAGCAGCTTTAACATGCTGCTGACCGTAATACTATGGTAATGCGGAAAAAAAAAAAAAAAAAAAAGAGACTGGGTGAGCGATAAAAACACAGGGTTCTGAGCAAAATAAAAGGGTGGGCAAGAAAATGGCAGGGTGGAGCACCCTTTCATTTCGGCCTGGCTAGAACACTGGTTACACTATATCGTTGGACTTTTTTTGTGGCCTTCAAACTTATGATAAACCAAGCATAATTTTGTATGTGACCAAGTCAGCAGGGGTGTGGGTCTATTGCCCAGTTGACGTCACGAACTGGTTTGCATGCATTTTTTACAAAGACTTACCGTGATGCAAACCAGTTTGTGAAAATCAGCTTGGGGAATAGACTCACAACCCTGCTGACTTGGTCAGGGTAAGGGGCACTTTAACCAAGATCAAGACACTCGAAGTAAAAAAAAACAAAAAAGTAAGTAAGTAAAACTTTATTTACACAGGGTAGCCCATTCAGCTCTAACGCTGGCCTCCATAGGGGCCCTGTATCTTAAAAAATTAATTTACATCAAGAATTTTCATGAACTATTACATTTAAAAAAGCCTAACAAAAATACAATGACAGAATTTAAGAACTATAAAAGGCCTGAAAATACAATGCAAAATCACAAAAACCTAAAATATAATGAAAATATCAAAGTTCAAATGTTAAAGGCAGTGTAATTAGCACAAGAAACTGCTCTCACCTGCAATATAATCCTTTGTATCCACTAGACCCTCAATCTCCATTGACTTGCTGCTGGTAAAAGTTGCTCTCCCAGTCAAGTGTAAAACATGGCCCAGTTTCACTGGTGCATGAAAGTCAATTGCATCTGAAATCACCAGAAAAGTCATCTAAATTCAGCAATACAGTACTTGCCAAAATTAATTGTAAGTTGAGAGTCCTTCAAAACAGTTTAATACAGTTTAATACAGCTTAATATATAATTAAATACAGATTACAGTTTAATAATACAGAGTTCAATAGCAATAAAATCATAAAAAATCACAATAAATAAACCAAAACAAGCAATCAGACAGACACAAAACGTTATAGTACATCTCTGCCCACAAATAGCAAAGGCTAATCGTGGTGGGCGGAGCTGGGTTACAATAATACTGCAGTCCGTAGTACAACAACTTTAACCCATTAGGCATTACCAGTAATTATCATACAAGCTACAATAATATCAGATTAAAGGAATGAAAACAAGAGGATATGAAAACGAAAACGGGAGGAATAAGAAGATTAAGAAAGTCAAAACAAAAATATGCTTTGCATATATGTACATAAATTATGTAAAATTTGCAATTTCATGCAGGAGAATAGGAGAATGCAGGAGAATAGGAGAATCCTCAGCCTCCATTATTGAGATTAACAAACCATGTACATGCTTTTTAACGGCACTTTTGGGGAGTTGTCGAAATTTGCCCCAGTAGGAATTCCACAGTTTAGCTCCAAATCTGGCAAAGAACCTTTGATTTAGGCTGCAGACTCGAAGACTTAATATAAAAGTTGCCTGAAGAGGAGCTCCTGGTCTTGTGCTTATGTATTTCATTAACTTTAGTATACTAAAGAGATCACTGATATTAGAAGGAACAGACAAACGTGAGACGTCATACATCAAAGAAGAAACAGTTTCAAAATAGAGCATGTTTAAGGGGAGAATATTTGAGGAGATAAACGAAGACACGGTGTGTGCTCTGGGCTTAGAAAAATGCATTAAATAAACGACACCTTTTTGCAGTACAAGAAGTTTTTGTAGACGGGTTTTAGCAGCTTGACCCCAAGCAGCTAAACCGTATGGCATGTAACAAAATATCAAGGAACGATAGTTATTTAAAAGAGTTCAGAGGGGAACAAAGTGCCTAAGGCGAGCAATGACTCCAATAATTCTACTTACTTTGATCCCCTACCCCCATTTCAATGTTGTAACCACACGCCAGTATCCATGGAGCTTATTTCAACAATGAAAAGGGGGAGAGTGGGACTTGGCTGTCGACAAAAGATAGTTTTTTTTTTCAATAACTACAGAAAAATGCTTATAGGAAGCGATTATTTTGCTCAAATGTGTCAACGCTTTTGTCCATGATGGTACAGTGTATGGTATGCTAAAGTACTGTATTGTATTTTACAAGAGTTAGTCTTAAGTGCTGGCATTACAGTTTTGCTGGTGAATCTTACCAATTGATGCAGTCACCACATTTGCCTTACAGTGTCGGAATGCAACTATTCCAGCCACTTCATCCATCATCTTCATGGTAACACCACCAAGCACGTAACCAGTAACTGAGCAGTCAGATGGCTGAGCAGCGTGGATCAGTGATGACTGTGAGTTGGACAAACTGTAACGTGACACTTCCCCTCCATCTGAGCACATAAGATGCATGCTTGTTTGTGTGTTAAGTGCTGCCTAAGGCGGGAAAAACAAGCAAAGAAACAGCCAAAGGCCAAGTTACACTCAGCGGTAATGATAAAAATCATGTCTGCAATGTTAAGATGTACATGGCTCCTTCATTTATACTGTATTTTAGCCTAACTATATCCAAAAGTAGAATGAATTTAGAGAAAATTACAATAATTTATATCTCCTGTCTCCTTTTTTGCAGCAAACCCTTCAATTCAAAGGAAAGTACTTGTAAAATGTAGCCCAAATATTATTTGATAACAACTTCTGCTCAGTAAAAGGAAATTAATATCATACATGTACCTCCTTTAAATGTTCCTCTTTGTCTAGTCGTGCTCTCTTCTGCCTTTCATAGCGCTCCCTCCCTCTCTCTTCTTCCTCTTTACCAAGTTACTCAACTCTAGGGACTTCCGGTATGACTCTGGGATCGTCACTTCCGGTTACCGGAACGTACCACAGCGAGGCGCGATTAGTCAATCTTTGACTTCCGGTGACAAGATTTTCCGCCCGCACAAACGCCTTCACCTCTAATGAGTGTTTTGAAGCGTAACCTAACTCCACATGAACCTGTGCAACTTCTCCAATGACATTGGCTGCAAAAAAACCGTTCTTTCAACACGTGCCACGGCTGCCAACACTTGTTTGCGATCAACACCAGTGCTGCCGTTTTTGTTACAGTGACGCGTTGCAATTATGAGACCAGCTTCCTCGATTAGCTTCAGTGTTGTCCCACCGTGGACGTTTCCGGCTATGTTAGCATCATCGGGATGCATAAGCCGACAAACTTCGATTGAACCTCGAGAAATGGTGTTTTCTTGGCCTTTCAAATCAATGTCCATGTTAGAAGACTTCGCAGCCATCTTGTTTCTTTGCTCACGAGCCGCCATTCCCAGAAAGTACTCTAACGAAATCCTAACCCAGCGCTAATCGTATCTGGGGAGTTAATTCTGACCCTTACCGTAACAGTTGGCCATAGTGACTATAATGTATCCTAAAAGCCACTACAAGCCTTCTGGAAACCACGACTCGAGGGCAGCGGCGATAGCATTGGCTCATGCGCTTTATAACATTCGGAAGTGATCACAGGTTCAAAATGGCGGCCGAGGAAGACGATGAAGATATTTGGGATAGCTGGGAAGATATGGCCGATTATGGGGTAATAACTTCATTGATTGTGTTTTCTATGCAGCTTTAATCCATTTTACAATTTGATTCCAAGCTGGGACTCTCTTAGATGAATGGAGGACGAATTGTTAGTTCGTGTCGTTGTTCCGGCGAATTTGAATGACCGACAAAAATCCCACTGCTTTGAGTGTTTTTTTTTTTTTTTTTTTTTTTTTTTTTGAGCAGATAACTGCACTTTTCCTCGCTTGTTACGTTATGTTTTGAACTGTACGTGAGATAAGACAAATTTAGAATTTTGACTGAGTTGGTGGCCCTCAGACCTCAGCATTCACAACTTAAAACTTGATGTTTGGATGCAGTTCTTGTTAGCTTAGCTACATGTACTATGGGATATCAGCGGTAATACCATTCCCCAGAGATGTCGGCCATTAAATCGTTTGGTTGGTTGGTTTAGCAAAAGTCATTAATCAACAAGATCTAGCAAATATATATAATATTTGTTGGTTGTTTTTAAAATAAAACAATAATTGCACTTGCTTTTGTTGGATATGGGATGGTTGCATGTATGACAGCCTCACTGCTATTCTTTGATTGCACCTGATGTCACAGCGGCCATGTTGGTGGAAAGAACAATAGTGAAAAGTCTTTTGGGAATTTGACTCTATTATTATCAAGGCTGTGCTCTAAGAAAAAAATTTGGGAGCCTGAAACTCTGAACCTTTTAAATCCAGGGTGCCCAGCATAGTAATTTTGTACAAAAGATATGATTTCCTCGTCGCCCAAAGGCAAAAGTAAGTCGCCATGGGCCACTGGGCACTGCTAGAGCATAGCCCTGATTATTCAAACCTTGAGCTACATTTTTCTATTGTCTTGGCATCAACTTGGCTGTCGTATCACTTGAGTGCAATCAAAGAATGTGCCTGATTGGTCTACCATCTCACATGTATCCAACACACTCTTGTGGAATACATCTATGATTATACATTATGTATCCCATCTTACACACCTTTAGTCACAACATTATTGGTATTTGCACTATACATGCATGTACTTTGCTATTTCAAACAATTGTTCATTAGGCCATCCATGTTATTTATTTGTTGTTTAGTTTTGTTTTGTTTTGATATTTGAAATAAAAAGTCTTCAGTTGTCATCTTATCCTAATTAGATGGTTAAAAAATTCTTACTCAGGAGTTAGAAAGAAGAATGGAGGAACGAGAGAAGCAGGTCAGGGAAAAAGATCAAAAAGCTTTGCCATCATCGCAAAAGTAAGACAGCCAACATTGGTTTTAAAGAGGGGTTTTCTTCATTGTTCTCTAGACTGGCTGAATATGTACAGTGTACAGCTGTATACACAGGGTCATTTGTTTTTCCCAGCCACATGTACAGCTATACGAGGCTTTCCAAGGGGTAGAAGCGACAAGTGACATGGCTCCGAAAACAGGCGGCAATCTTCTCCCAAAACACCGACAACTGAGAGAAATTGGCAGAAAGCGTGCGACAGCGACAATTCACTTTCCATTACTCTTTGTTTTCATTGCGACAGGGACATTTGCCACTAACAAAACAAATGACAGTAAGAGTAGAACACAAGCGACACAACACCACCCCTTGGAAGGCCTCATGTACATGTATATGTTGTAGTTCAATTTTATCCTTGGTATGAGTCCCCTAAAAATGACTGCGTGGGAGGCTATGGTTCAGTTTGTGTATGGTAATGTATGATAATGAGTACAAAATAAAGGAAAGTAAAAATTGTACCAACGATAAAATTGAACCAAAACATACATGTATACTTTCCTGCCAAACTTCTCACAGTTGTCTGGGAGACCCACTCAAACACATATCCCCTGATCTTGAGGATACAGTAGGACTCAGCATATTCTGATTAAACATCAGCTTACATGTAGGTATTTAGATGGCCATTAATTCAGTTTGTTAAACAGATTTTCTGACATCTTCCAAAGCTATGAAAAACACACAGTGCAGAAATGAAATTTCCCAGTCCACCCTCTTACCTCAGAGAACACAGTACCTACAGTGTTTACACTGTACTGGCCTGACATGACTCAGCTTTGAAATGAAACAGTCACTGAAGGATTAAGCCTATGACAAGCAAAGCACTTATGCTTTAGACCAGTCATGTGTCTTTGAAATTAGTTTATTTTACAGCTGTAGGACTAGCAGACACGCAGACACAAAAACAAAAATTTAATGGTACATGTACAGTAAAAAGGATTTTTTTATACGTTATACTGTACACAACATTAATAAATTTGTTTTTCCTCTGTCAGCCTTGAGCCAAGGATGTGTTGGGTGAAACAAGACCCTCTATTCTGAAACTGATCTCATTTTATTGTAAATTCTGTAGGCAATGTGACACTTTGTGTTCTTCTCATAAATTATGCCAGTTGTAGTTTATTTATCACTTCTGTGTGTGTAATAAATTTTACTTTACATGTAGATTACAAGAAAACAACAGTAGCTCTTCTGTGATGATGCATGAGGATACCAACAGAACTCTTTACAAACCACAGGTACATGAATAATAATTATGTTCATATTGTTTCTAAACCACAGTACATGTACAGTGTACACTGAATGATATAATTACCCAATGTTGTTTCTCATTTTGTTTTTTTACTTACAATACTGTGCAATGATTTTGGGTAAAACAAATAAAGCATGGCTTACAGCAAAGTACAGCAGGGCTTGTTTCTCATCCCTTCTACATACATTGTACTACATGTACTCTCTGTACAGTATGTTCTGTAGTTTCAAAAAAAACCTTTTTGCTATTTACATGGATGTTATTTAAGTACAGTAAGTGAAGCTTAACTACAGACATTTATGTGGAACAAGGATGGATACACTAAGTACATGTACATGTACATTCAATAGCGAGATGTCCTGTCTACTGCATGATGTCATGTCTAAGGTCATGAATGGGAAGGGGGTGGGGGTTGCTTTAATATCAATCTAAGGTGACATGTTGTACTGAGGTAGACAACCCTTACAAAATTGCCCTAATTTGTTGTTTGCGTAAAGGACAGTACTGCGAAAGAAATTAAGTACAAGTGAAAGTGCCTTAAACCTTTCTGGCAAGGATTATTGCCACTTGTCTTGAAGTGCTCATTTCTACTCGTGTTCATGAGCACCTTGTGTCCGACAAGGCTTCTCACGTTTACAAGCATTAATTTTAGTGTCATCTCATGCTTGTGGAGACTCTGCGGAATGTTTTACTGTTTTAGACTCTGCAACCAGGCTCCAAGATTCCAATTAAAGTTAAAGAGGCTCTGCATATTAAATAGGAGAAGCCTGTTTTAAACCAACAGTTACAACATGTTGGTTTAACCGTTTCTATTTAGTAAGTTTTGTAGTCTAATACCTCATGTTTTATACTTGTTTTCATTATTATTCAAGTAATAGTTAATCCTTGTAATATGAAACTCTGTATACAGTTAAAATTAAAAATGGAACGAACATTTACAACTGAAGATGGCATAAGAATGTTGAAACATGTCTTGTTTTAAACTTAAAAGTGTTGTTTATTTTATTTTTTCCTTTATTGTTTGTTTCTGTTTTTTTTTTTTTTTAGTTTGGTTGTTTTTTTTCTGTTTGTCTCTTTGACTGTGATTTTTGCGTATTATTGCTGAAATTTTTAACGTTACGTGGCTCGTATGGTTTCTTTTTACCGTTTGTGCACGATTTGATTGTTGGAGTGGCTAAAAGATCAAACATTTGTTCCTAATGCGAAATTTTGGATGATCAAGTTTGAGTTTAGATCAAACGTGGAAAGCCATTTAATGCACTACTGTGAGAGGTGAACAAATCGTCAAACATGCTCGTCCAACGGTGTTGGATGAAAATATTTGATGTTTCTTTGATTGCTAAATTTGTTTTCGAACAAACACACGCGTCGACTGTATTGTTTTCTTGTAATGTTTTGAGGTTTTTGAACCGCGGTCAATTCCTGTCAGTCTGTCCTGTTGACTGCTCTAAACATAAAGTAATGGCCCAAGGAAAGCCATGCGGTTTTGCTCAATACCAGTAGAAAATATTCGTGGAGCTCCGCTTTTAGGCTTGGCTAAATCTATATATTACTCAAATTACTGAGATAGCTGGTTTGATTAAAGTTCAGCATGTGATATCTTCTTTAAACCTTCTGAAGCTTCAGCCTTTTGTTTGGACACAGCGTTCATAGAGGTTTCTGATAAAAAGAACCTCTAGAGTGCGAAATTTTACCATTAAAAATATCGGTTAATCATGAACGAGGTAAGCATCAACTGCCAATGTTATCTTATATTAATGCTGTGATGTGCTATCTTCTGTATTAGGAATTTCCTGGAAACGCAGACAGCAACACTGTCGTTTATCATGATATCAACCCACCAATCAGAGCACGCTACATCCGCTTTCGGCCAACAGCTTGGCATAGTGGCGTATCGATGAGAGTGGAGATCTATGGCTGTAACGGTAAGCAGAAATTTTCGAGTGTCTGATTGCTTGATCGATCGAGCGATTCCTTGACTTCTTACCAGTGTTTGAATGATAGATCGATTGATTAACTGGTTGACTGATTGATTTATATGAGACTTAGGCGTCGTTCACACTTGGTGCCCGGGCACGGTACCCGGGCACGGTGCCTGACGGGCACCAATGTGAACACAACGTTTTGTAAGTGCCCGTGCCAATAATTGGGCACGGTGCTCGGGCACGGGTACAAGGTCGAGACCTTGTACCCGGGCACTGAATCGGGCAAGGGCACAAGTCTGCACACGATTCTAGCGAGTGCCCAAGAACTTTACCCACAAACCCCTGCTCCTAGCAGTTATTTTACCCACAAATCCCTGCTCTTCAGTTTCAAAATGGCGGAAGGCCAAAGGTGGACGAAAGAGCAAGTCGATGCTTTAATCGACGCTTACAGTGACGTTAGAGTGCAGGAAAACGTAGAAGGGATAGCAACAAACAAAGAAGTTTATGGTCAAGTGCAAAAATTGATGAAAGATGATCACAACATTGATCGAACAGTGAAGCAAGTGGAAACAAAATTAAAGAAGCTAAGGAGTGGATATAGCAAGCTAAAAGATAGAATGAAATCATCGGGATCGGAGCGACCATATCTGACAAATGCTTTAACCAGTGTAGAGAAAGTAGCCTATGAATTCTGGGACAAACTGGATCGCATTCTTGGTAAGTCAAATTGTAATAATTCCAGACCGAAAGTGAGCTTGTTTCTTGCTCACAATCCCATCAACTTTAATTTGGTGACATCATTATGATGTTTAATAAAGCATCATAATCATCATCGCCACATGTTCTTTCAAGTGTTTTTAAAATCGCTTTTTATCTTCTGACGTGAGAATTGAACAGTCCTAGAACAAATGGATCAGCCACTCCCCAGTGACTTCTTGGCATTCGTAAATGATGTTGGCAAAAGACGAACCTGGCAAATAGATCATGTGTCCTGAAAATCTCCAATATCAGTCGCATGATCTTCTATTTGCCAGGAACCTCTCTTGCTTCCATTAAGGGTTAGAACCAGTGATAAGATCCTGAAAACAAGGTTACAGAACAACTGCAAAATTGTGCTGCCAGAGTTATTACAAAATCAACCTATGACATCAACTCTGTATATCTTCTTAATTCCCTTGGTTGGGACAACTTATCAAATAGAAGGGCAAAACAAAAGGCAAGCTTAACGTACAAGTGCACTAATAAACTCGTCCCAACTTATCTCTGCAATATGTTTGAGCTGAGAACTTCTAATTATGATCTTCACGACGCCAAGGGAAAATTATCCCTTCCGATACCTAGAACTGACTACCTGAAGTGTAGCTTTAGTTACAGTGGCACTCTTTTATGGAACAATCTTCCTGAGGAACTGTGTACAGCAAATTCCTTGGGTCTCTTCAAGAGAAAAATTCACAGATTGTTTTGTGAATAGTACTCCCACATGGCAAATATGTAAACCAGTTGTAGGATATTTTTATATGCTATGTAAAAGTGATATTTTAACGGTGTTTAAATCAAGTTCTTTTTGTTGTTGTTGTTGCTGTTAGTTTTAATCAAACCAGATTCAGTTCAAGTATTCTGTTTCCTTGCCAGCAAAACTTTCTTCCTATTGGTATATTTTAATAACCCAGGCACCCATCCTGTTGAAGATCCACCAGCAGAGCACCTGGTTGAAAGTTCAGCACAAAACGAAGAACCTGCTGCAGAGGATTCTAGAGAACCACACAGTGAAACTGGTGGTCATGGTCAGGAAGCAGCAAATAGTGAAACAAATGAAGAAGGAACAAATGGCAAGCAAAAAGGAAAAGAGAAAACAAGCAAATAGTGTACAAAGAGGTCCCAGGAAAAAGAAACGTTTGTGTGATGTTGTCGAGCAATCAAATCTCCATATGCAAAGTCTCAATGAAAGTCTGGCAAGTAGTTCAGTTTCAAAAGAAACGCGAGCTCGTGAAAGGGAAGAAGACAGAGAATTTTTCAGGAGTATGATGGGAATGATGTCTCAAACCATGATGGGAATGACTCAGCTCTTAGTACAAGGAGCTAGTCCAGGGCTGGGCCATTCACCAGGCCTTCAGCCCGTGTACCCACCACCTATGTCCTTTGGAGGATACATACCACCTGTACACAGGCCATCATCTCCCAGTTCCTTCACAACAGATCAAACTACATCTGGTGATGAAGTGTCAGACCTTTATAGTCTGTAGCAACATCTACTGATGTTTTTTTTCTTCCATTATTAAGAAATAAACCTGACTGGTATAAATTAATAGGAATATCAGAGGGTGGCTCTTTGGTTGGTTTTATTTAACAGTTTGACTGATGTATGTTGTTCAGTTTCCATTGTGTTACTTGAAATCTTTGAGGAATCTATTTTGCAACTTAAAATTCCTTGAAGAGTTGCGGCCAGGGAACAGGCTTATCATGTATACTGGATTATGACCTTGTTTGAGTGAACTATTGTTTAAAATTATTTCCTAAAATAAATAATGGTTCCTGTTATGTAGTAAGAGTAATTTGCTTTTTGTTACCATGTTTTTGAAACACAAATGAGTTGTTGTTTTATGCTATTAATTCAGTATGATTTTTTTTAACTAGCTACTTCCTGTTGTTTTTTACTGAATTCAAATTGTAACTTTGTTGTCCCCTCATATGAGACTAAGGAAGGGATAGAATAGGGCAACTGTTTGAACATCTTTAAAGTGTTTGACCTCATATGTTCATTCCAAAAGGAACATCAGCCTGAGATGAGAGTCAGGAGAGAGGAATACTTTCAAAAAATGAGAGTATTAAATTTTCCCTTAAAACACCTGGTTTTTCTATTGAGGTAATTTTTCTTAAAAACTGTTATTAAAGGGGACTATAACTCAACTTAACTTTTCTTTTGTGTGAAACAGTGTGAATGTTGAAATTAGCTGATTTAACAATAATATTCCTTGGGAGATGATTAACCTAGATTTGACCTAGCTGGAAACCATAAAAAAATCTTTGCAGTCCTGTAAGTTGTAACAACACTGAAATTACTGATACCATACAGTCCTAATACAGTTTGTAATAAACAGGACGGTTGCTTCAAGTGGTTTGCTAGTGTTGGGACAAATAACGAGCGATGATATTTCTGGTAGCAATAGCGCCTGGGTGAGCATCATCTTCTTGCAAGGGATTAGGCCTGGGTAAATCACCAACTTCATCTTCGTCCAGTCTGTCCCACTCCTCAAGGTAAGCTGCCTGTTGTTCTTCGCACATATTATGAAGGATGCAGGCTGTAGTGACATGAAGAACAACGTTCCCAAGGTCACAATCCAAAGGACGCAACAGACATCTCCATCTACCTTTGAGTCTCCCAAAGGCTCGCTCAATCTGTATGCGTGCTCTACTTAGTCTGTAGTTAAAGTTTTCTTTCTCTTGAGGTAAATTACTTCCAGGATAATTCTTCATAAGATGTTGAGAGAGGGGATAAGCGGGGTCACCAATAAGAAATGGCTCAATTACATGGGTATTAATAACTCTAGCTAAATTCTCAGAAGCAGGTACTAGGCGCCCCTCCTTAACTTTTTCCCCAATCTTTGAACGCCCGAACACTCTGGCGTCATGCGCTCTTCCTGGCCAACCAGCAAAAACGTCAGTGAAACAGCATTGGCTGTCACATACAGCTTGAAGAATTATAGAGTGGAAGCACTTCCTGTTGAAGTAGTCTGTGTGATGTTCCAATGGAGCTTTTATAGGAATGTGAGTTCCGTCTATTGCTCCCAAGCACTGCGGGAAATTCCACTTCCTTTGAAAGCCATTTATGATCTTCTGTAAATCTGTGCCACCTTGGAGCTTACTGATTATATGCTTCTTTGATCGCACTAAAAGCTGCATAGCTTCATTCACCTTTTGGCATGCTGTTGATGCGCCGACTCCAAACTTGTCTCCTATTTCGCGGTAGTCCAAGCCTTTACCCAAGCGCTTCAGAAGCATTGCCACGATCACCCTAACAGAAACAGGTTTGCGCAATCTAGTAACCGTACGTTTAAGGCCCTGCATCTCAATTACCAAATGTTCGAACATATCTTTTGAAATGCGATAGCTTTCCAACCACTTTCTCTCGGGAAAATGAAGAAACTCATCTTCCAAACCATGCTTATATCGTCGAATCTCCCATGTTCTTCTTGTGGGTTCTTTTGTTGACAGAAAGTCTGTCAACTTGCAAGAAATTGAAAGGCAGGTGGTCGTAAAAATGCGCGTAAAATGTAGTCTCTCTTCTTCGTATCTGTCATCTTGTAATTTCCTCATGTGGAAGAACATCATCAAAAAGGTACAAACAGCATATAACATGCTTATTTGTACATTTAAGAAATGCATATGCCTTCGATACATCGTGAAATACGCGAAAGTTTAAATGTCCTGACAAGGTACTGGGCACCGAATGTGAACACGCATTCAAAACTGGGCACCGAAGTCTGAACAACGCACAGTTTCGTACCGGTGCCCGGGCACTGTGCCCGGGCACCAAGTGTGAACGACGCCTTAAATTTCAAAATCTGTTTCCAAAGAAGCTTAATTAACGCAATTTTGACCAGTAGAAAACTAGATCAAAACTTAGAAAGCACATACTATAACGCAATCAAGAGTGCTTTTATTTCAGAGGTGAACTTTTAAGTAAAGTATCATTATCTAGATATGCTTCTCTTTCTAAAGGTATCCGTAAACTTGGTTTTCACTACCGACGCAAGCGGAAGCGGAAGAATAAGTAGCTTATGCCAAGTGAAAACAAGCGTCGTCGTCGTTTTCATCGAGAGCTAAGAGCCTAGGCTAACCATCCTAAGGTCGAACATTTGTGGGATATTTTTCTGTGTTTTGTGATATCAAACAACATGCTTAAGCTTTTTCTCTATTTATAAAACTGTTTGGAAATTTTTAATAATTCAGAGTTGCAGGAAAAAGTGATGCAGCCTTTAGACAAAATGTTGTTCATTGTATGTCGTGTTCTATTATCCGAATTCCGAGCCTTGAGAAGAAACGCAATAGAGTGTATCTTCTGGATTTCATATTTTAGAACTCGTTGACGAGAAATACATTTAAACCTGTGTTCCTCCACGATATCCACAATGTGTAAACAATATATGCAGTTTTGCAAAAAGACGAGTTATAATTTCGAATTTTTTTTTTAGGAGGGTGGGTTGGGGGGGGGGGGGTAGGGGAAGGGGAGTATGTTACTGTTGAACTGTTGACGGAGGCAGTTTGATAGTCGAGTTGACAATTTGCGATGTTCCTTTGCTGGTGAATCAATCTGCGATGTTTCTTTTGAAATGTAAGGCCTTTGTGATCGCTGAAATCGTATAGCACTAATAAAAAACATGCGAAAAATACCGTCACGTCCTGTGAAAGCTGCACACTCTTTCTCTCTCTTTGCAGAGGTAATTTTCCCAAAATTGGTCAACAAAAATGTTGATTACTTTGGATAAATGAATAAGGTAAGATTTAACGGTGCCAAAGTCCAATCGTATCATCTACTCTCCCTTTTTTTTTTCTTCAAACGTTCTTTGTGTAGATACTGCAGGTACCTCGTGCCAGTCTCTCCGCAGCCTGTCTCCTTCTCCTCCCTCGGGTGTTTATTGAATTGATCCTGACGGTGGTTCCCCAGCCAACAGATTCAAGGCCTACTGTGACATGGAAACTGACGGAGGTGGCTGGACACTAGTGTGGAGTTATCATTTTACTATGTACCATGATTTCCAAAATCCATCAAACGCAATTACGCCAAGACCCAACTGGCCAGCTAACAGTAATGTCCCTGTCTCAACGACTCCACCACTGAGCGAAACAGACTACAATGCAATAGATTTCGCGCTGTAGAAACAACTCGGTAGTGAGGTCCTGATCAAGAGCAACATTAACAATTGGTTGATTTGTCGTCCCGGAACTGGAAGCTCGGTTGATGGGCGGAATGGAAGGGTCAGCTGTGTGGTCTTTAAACGCGTGACTGCTAAATGTACCGGAACGCCTGTACCAAATTTGTGCAAAGTAAAGGTTATGGAGCGGCGTTATACAGCACTGATCCGTGGTATCTCAGCGCTCACTACTATTTTGTTGGGCACACTTTACAAGGTGTTTGACCTATCCATGATCCTTGTGGAGTGGGGCAGGCGAACCAATTGAAAAATGTGAATAACCCACATGGCAATATGTTTGTTCGATAATTTGATAAGAGTCTGAAACTAAACTGTTTTAAAAGAAACTATGTGGCTTACTGTCTGTGATTTTGAGGTTGTAAATAGTGCACCGACACAGATCACTTAAGTCAGGACAATGGGTCCTCGTCAAACTATGTAACTTAATTAGCCAACATCGACACTACGTGTTGAATATCGTTTTGGGTAGAATTTCGCTGTAAGAATCTTTTCATGAAGAGTTTTAATCCAGCCATAATTGCCCTTTTTTGTTTTCAAATCGCAATATAACACGTAAGCAACGGTTAGAAAAAGAAGAGAGCAACAAGTGCTATGTAAGAAAATAGCTAGAATGAACGGTCAATGTTTATTTTGTGTTGCGTCAGACAATATGCATCAGAATTAAGCTCGGATGAAGGGTTGTTTCAAAACTTTCCGTAGGGCAAATGGTAAAAGTACATGATAAAGCTTCCAAACATATTTTGGATATCGCCACTTTACACTTCCATACCAGATTACCTAAGGATTATTGCCTGGAATGGTTTTACGGGGTGCTTGTAATATAATTGCCCCCTTCCCCACTCTTATCCCCTCTCGAGCTACCTTTAAGAAAAAAAGGATAATAATTAGTGCTGCAAATTTTCCTTAAGACTAAGCTTAATTTCTCGATTGCTGTTTCTGCAGTTGAGAGCTTCTAAAATAAAAACTCGAATTCAACATGCTAATTGAGATGAAGGACAGATTTGCATAAACGTCATATGTTATTCAAACAAATATGACAAAAATAAGACCTAATGATAATTTTTTGATCGTAAAGGAATGGCATCTTACTGATCAGGATTTTTCGTTGGTATATTATATAAATTCATAAAGTCCATTCTTCTGCAAATGAGAAGATCAGCATATCATTTAGACGTAACATTAATGTATCTGCAACTGGCGAAAACTGAAACTTTGAGCCCTTCAATCGTACAGCCCACACAAAGTGGTCACCTGCTACTCTTTCGGTAAATATAACATACAGTAAAAATTAAAATGAGAAACGGTAATAGCTCGAATATATCTATAACTTTATAATCTAGCAATGTTAAATCTGCATTTTGTTAGAATACGTCACTTGGCAATATCTGAAATAACCTGGGACTGGTCCGATGACATTCTCCATCAGTGTGACACATGTCCAGTCCCAAGACAAGACTCGCTAAACTGATGTGGCTTTGTTTCAAAACTCAGAGGAATAAATTGTTTACTTAGGAAAAAATGTTTCCTTTTCTTGCTGTAATAGGTATATAATTGTTGACATTTTGCTCAGTGGTACTAGGTTTTTTAGAGTTCGGACGCTAAAATGACATCACAGCAGCGCAAAATTCCTCAGTTTGTTGCTGGTATCTTAGTTATTTATCATTGATGTTTTATTTTATTATTATCATCAAATAATTTTAATACATTGTAACAATAAGTAAGGGAGAAAGAAACAACTTAACTGGACTAAATATAACAAAAAAAAGGTCTACAGATACATGTTAAAACTGAAACTAGTGAAACAAAAATAGAGAGATAAGGAAATTACAGCTATATGGCAGCTAAATACAACATATCTGAAAATGTATCTTAGATTACGGTAAGACGGAACTGTTACAAGGATATTTGTATGTACATACCTCTATTTGTTTTAATTGTCACTCAATGTGAAGGAGAAAAGGGAGACTGTGAGATTAACTATTCTGTCTAACTTTAATTTAAAAGGGGATTAGTTTCTAAAGAAACTGTGGTGCTGCGTCGGTGGGGAAGTGAAACACGAAAATTTGGTTTATCAACGGAGTTGATAATGTAAATTGACCACCGTACAGGGATTCGATTAGCTGACGTTTCGAGCGTTAGCCCTTGGTCGGAGCGAATCGAGGAATTGTGGGTTGTGTATGGTTTATATACAGAAAATGGAGCTACGCTATTGGTGGTAACATGGTAACGTGAAAAACAGGAATAAATTAATTGAATGAAAAGCGCTCGTTGATACCGTGGGGATTAAGAGTGCCGATTTGAATGTATCGGTTCGGACGCTAAAATCAAGAGTGCCAATTTGACTGTATCGGCGCAATTTCGTCTAGCAAAGAGGAAATCAACCAATTTATAACCGCCGTTAATTCCTTTCATCCGGCTCTAAAATATACCTGGGAAATTTCGGAAACTTCCCTGGCCTTTCTTGATATCAAAGTTTTTATCAGCGGCAACGGCTTATGTACCAGTGTGCACTACAAACCCACCGATTCTCACAGTTATTTGTTGTATTCATCTTCACATCCATCTCATGTCAAAAACGCCATTCCCTATATTCAATTTCTTAGACTTCGACGTCTATGTAGTGATGACTCTGATTTTTCCAACAAATCAGAGGAAATGTGCCATTTTTTCGAGAAACGTGGCTATCCTGATACTGTAGTTCAATCGGGCCATCACCGCGCTCAGCAGATTGATCAACAGTCAGCACTACAGACGTCACAAAAGGAAAAGAATGACAGAATTCCATTCACCCTCACATTCACCTGCATAATAACCCAGTTAAAGCCATCATTCTTAACAACTTTAAGATACTGCAAAATGATCCAGAAACTGCTAGAATATTTTCGGAACCACCGCTGATTTCATTCAAACGCGACAAAAATGTAGGTAACTTTCTAGTTAAAAGCGCATTCAAAACAACTGAACAACCTGGCACTTTTAAATGCGCGCGCTCGCGATGCAAAACTTGTCTTTTCATTCAAAACACTGACAAAATATCGGGCCCTAAGCGATCTGTTAAGATCACTGATCGTTTCACGTGTAGCTCCGCAAATGTTATCTATTGCATAACCTGCACATTATGCAAAAAGTTATACATCGGCGAAACAGGAAGACGACTAGGTGACCGATTCCGAGAACATCTTCGTGATGTTGAGAAAGATGACAAAGACGCATCCAAACCTGTCGCTCGGCATTTTAATCTCCCTAACCATTCCAAACAACACATGTCGATCTCCGGCCTTTCCCTACATCAAGGTACCACGGAAAGCCGTAAAAATCTCGAGCAAAAACTGATCTTTCAAATTGGCACTCTTAATCCCCACGGTATCAACGAGCGCTTTTCATTCAATTAATTTATTCCTGTTTTTCACGTTACCATGTTACCACCAATAGCGTAGCTCCATTTTCTGTATATAAACCATACACAACCCACAATTCCTCGATTCGCTCCGACCAAGGGCTAACGCTCGAAACGTCAGCTTATCGAATCCCTGTACGGTGGTCAATTTACATTATCAACTCCGTTGATAAACCAAATTTTCGTTTTTAGTATAAAAGCTCTGTCAAATTATCCCATTTCTTATTTTCCTTGGTGTAAGCTAAGTGTTGGCCTCGATCTTATATTGAGAAGACAGTAGGGGGCGGAAACCGTTAATGTTTGGGGGGAAGGGGTCCCTAATTTTACAGCGCCAAATGAAAAACTTGGCAATTAGCTAGGAAAAAGAAATTGAATAAATTATTATGACGTGAAGATCTTTCTGGTTTCAAACCTAATAAGAGAGCCATACTCTTTTGGTAAGGCCTTCCGACTCTTAACAAAAAAAATATAGAAATCTTTGTCTTGTTTCACTTGATTCTTTTGTCGTAGGGGTTCTGATTGACCGAACTGAAGAAACGAATCCAAAAAAGGTAAATGGTTGTATTTTTATGTTGTAGATATTCGATACTTCGGCTAAAGAGGAAAAATTGTTGTGGTCTCTCATTATATGTTTTACTTTAGAAATGCCTTTCGAAAATAACTTTTTGTAACAAAAAAAGGAAAAAAAAATGGTTTATTCCCTACTCTAATTAGTGAATTGTACCATAGAGGTTGCTCCAAAAATTGATTAGGTGATTGGACCGAACTTTCGAAATTAACTTATGCCCATATACACAGAATTTCTCGAATTAGTGCGTTGGTAACATGAATAATCTCCATAGTATCCTTTTTATTGAGTTTACCACTGAAAAGAATCTTTCCACCATATTTCTCAAGCTCTTGCTCAAAAAAGAGTTTCCATTTCCCCATATTTTCGGCATCAAGATACTTTTTTACCCATGCTAATTTAAGAGATTCATTGTTCGAAAAGATGTCGATCATTTTGAACCCACCTCCACCATGACTGTTAATCAAAACATTCCGTTTAATCTTATCTCCTTTGTTATTCCATAAAAAGTCATATAATATATTTATCTTTTTGAGAAATCGTTAGTCAATTACCAACGGCACTAATTTATAAAGTAAATGTGAAGCAGCTAAACTCTTAAGAACAACAATTTTTCCTATGAGTGTTAACCGTCTAAGTTTCCAGAAATTAAAAAAAGTTCGAATCTTTTCCAATTTTTCATCATAATTAGTTCTCATAGTAATGTTGGGATCTGTAGAGAACCAGACACCCAGAAACTTTGACTTTGCCCATTAGATACTTTTTCTCGAAGGAGATTTTCTTTTTTACTTACGCAAGAACTGATCCATAATAATGCTTCAGTTTCTTTTTAAATAATTAATTCTAAGGCATGAGGAAAGACTAAAACGCCCAAGTATAGGTGAAAGGTAGCCGCCGAGGATTCTTTTGTTCCATCAAGAATAAAGGTAGTATCATCAGCTTATTGGCTTAGTTTTATATCTTCATTATTCACACAAATTCCCTTAATTATGCTTCTCTTTCTGACTGCATTAGCTAATATTTCGGCCGATAAAATAAAAAGATAGGGGGAAAGAGGACAGCCTTGCCTGACCCCTCTTTTGAAGGTTAAAGTTATCGCTATCCGAACCATTGTTCAAAACGCAGCTCTCTATATCTTTGTAGAAAAGCTTGATTCAATGAATAAAAGAGGGGCTGTTGTTGTTGTTGTTTTTTTTTCGGAGGCATATTTAATAATGCTGTCAATTAAAAGTATGTTCCCCCTATAAAGCGACCTTTTTTAAAACATGTTTGGAAGTTGCATTGTCAATCAGCTTAGGGATCACATTCTTTTGCCGATTTGCTACGGCTTTCGTAGCTATCTGAAAATCGCAATTTAAAAGAGTAAACGACCTCCATTTTTTATATAAAAAAGTGGATCTGCATCTTTCTTAGGAAATAGTTTGATGATTCCACGTTTTTGAGTAATGGAGAGATTACCTGTTTAGTATGCATAATTAAGAGCCTTTAATAAAGGACTCGCTATTCGTTCCAAAAGGCTTATAGAAATCTGCGGGGAGGCCGTCGCTACCAGGGGATTTGTCTGAATGCATGTCTTTAAGCGCTTCAAAATTAAACATTCTTGTGTAGTCAGCAGCCCTTCACAGTGACAAACTTCCGTTTGGTCTAACTTTGAAGTATTTACTTTTGCAAATCCCGATAAAAGGCTTCAGCGGTAAAAAGAATGTCTTTATCGGAAGTGATGTAAGTATTGTCCCTCGTCTTAAGCTGACTTATAATACTAAGATTAAAGTGATGTTTTTTCAAGATTTAAAAAAGTGTTCCGTATTCTTTTCTCCTTCATTGCACCATTTAGCTTTAGGTCTTACACTGTAAAATGGAAAGAGCCAAGAATGATACCGTTTTAGGGCCAATTCAGCCTTACTAAAATAAGACTGCTTCGGTGCCAATTTTTTGTGCTACATCTACCCTTGCACTGGGGCTAAATTAGACCATGTGAAGGGGCAATATGGAAAATACTAGTGCCATTTTGGATTTTAAGTGGCCAAAACAGTCCCCCTCAAATTTTAGCCCTCTTGCAAAGAACTCATTAGGGGGTTTTAAATAAGCTGCTGTACACACTTTTTTAACTGCAACAGTCAACCGAATTACAATATCTAGAAATCTCTCACACAGTATTTTCTTAAAGCCAAACAAATTAGTACAAATTAACAATTGCTTCATGCGTCAGCGTACGTTTATCGAGATATGAGGCACGCAGGAAGTTTGGAGAGCACGAAAGATGAGGAGTTGCTCGAGACGTAGCTTCTTGAGTTCTCTCTAAACTTCCCAAGTGCTTTTTATCTCGATGAAGGCACAAGTGACACATGAACCAATTGTTTTATAAAATTTTCAACATGACAGTTTAAGTATTGTGTAAAGAAATTAATTCCCTCTGCTTCGTCATCAGCGTGCACAATAGGAATATGAAGCACGCTCGCTCAATTGAATTTGACTACACAAATTTTCCAGCCATATTATAATGTGTAATGACCCATAGCTAACCTAGAATCAGTCCATAGTTGTACATGTAACAAAACCTTTAATCAGACACAAACAATTTAACCAGAAATTTCCATGGACGAAATTTGTAAGTGAAGCACATTCAGTAAGCACATCTCTCACTAATTTGGGTGCTGTCAGCATTTCATGATGGCGAACAGCAAACGCTTTGTCCACGAAGTCCTTTAACAGCATTCTAAACAAACATTTCTAATGGAAACCCTTATAAATTAACCACTGAAGATCTTTAAGACATATTTTATTCTCAAAATAACTCTTCAAATTTAAAGCTACTCTTAAAAGTTTCTTAATGCAATGTTTGTATCAGTAACAGTAACTTTTTTTCCTGTCTGACATATATTGTATGATATACATAACACAAATATGCCCAAGAAAAAAAAATTGCTCAGGGTGGGCGGTAAGGATAAGACACTGAGAAAATTGCGTTCAAAATACACTAAAACATCACCTAAAACTAAACCTGGAACTCAGCAGAAACTGCATTATTCATGTCCAAGGTACAGTATTTACCCAAGTTTTGTTTATAAAACCTTTGGATCCTGAAACTTGAATTTCAACTTTCAGGAATTAAGTATTTACTGATCTGTAAAATGATGCCACAGATTGATCCTTCTTTTACAAATCATTAGCCAAGCTCTTTTGGTTTGCTGACTGCCTAATATCTCAGTGGCAAATGCAACAATTTGTTAATCTTTTGTAAAATGACTTTTATTTGTGGTTGGAGACAAGACTGTCTGTGACATTGCTATAACACACTGACAGAGTCACGCATAAATAATGCATATAGAACTGGAACAAATAATGGTTTTTGTCAAATCCCTCAACTTGGATTTCAGTCTGCAGGAAATAATTTCAGTATTAGTGACCTTGAAATGTTTTAACTACAACTAATTGCACCGTGAAAGGATGCCACAGATTATCTTCCCATCAATGCTCTCTATTGTTGTTTATTTCCTTCAAAGAATTTCAAATCTGTGTAAATGTAATTTTACACGAAACAAATTCAAGAAACGCAAAACAATAAACCTTAAGCTTCTTCCCCTCTGTATAACAATTTCCAGTTAACCCATCGACTACCAGCTGTTTCTACGTTTTCGGAGTGATCTTCCACTTATAAACGATGAATAGTAATTTCTGACTCTTTATTTGAAACTACCAGGGAAAAGTGGTGCTGTCCTAAGGCACCGGAGGCTCAAGGTTTCTAAAAACGTCATTTTGACGTAGTTATTTTTTTATCCGTGAAGCAACAACAATGGCCCAAGTTCGGTTTGCTTGCGATTTTTTCTAAGTTTACAGCCATTTTTCATCTTTACCGGCTGCCCTGATGAGCATCATTAAGCGTGACGGTAGCTAAGAGTCCACTTTCTCAAAGAATCGAGCAAGGTGATGTACTTTGTTGTCGAATTTGGCTTGCTACTCGACGAACTGAGAATTTGGCCGGTCAGACACTTAGTACCTTTGGAACTCGACTACTGGTGAATTTCTCGACCTACCAGCGCATATTTTGGAATTTGTGAGCACTGAAGATGACCACAAGCAGGAAATTTTGGCGGTAGGTCGGAGTGGCTGTAGACTTAGTTTATATGTGAAAGAATTGGGGGAAGGAACGGGCGCTGTCAAAAATTCTCGTTAGTTCCCAGCATGCAACGCGCTCGAGATGTTGAAAATGTCTGGAAGGCCCGAATGCACTGGAACAAAAGGCTGTATCTACGCTCGGGAGAAGAATATGAACAAAAGAGTCATTTCTAAGCGAGAACAAGGACTGAATTTTGTTATGATTGCTAAAGTTTGGTTTTTCGACGATGATTTCCTAGAAAAACATGAAGGCAAAAAGGGACATTTTTGTCGTTTCTCTTTGACGTTAAAAACGGTCATTTTCGTTCTTGTCAAAACTCAAAAGGCCATATTTGGTAAAAATGGCTACGTTTCTTGCGTTTATTGGATATCCAAATTTAAAGGACATTCCATTTCGTGCTCACAACTAACAGTTAAGGCAATATTCGTACGATTGAGAAAGTTGCAATGTTTCGAAGCATGGGAGTTTTTTACGGCCGGTTTTGGCCGGCACGGGTGCCAATGGGTTAAATAAAACATAATATTTGTTTTTGGATGTTGATATTTTTTATTGCTCTGCTACTTAAACAAAAGCCTTTGAGGCTAGTAACATATCAACGCTATTTTATTTGAAAACAACCACATGCTGCAAGATCTGGGAGGGAGGGTACTACTTTCTGGCCAGTACTTAGATTCAAGGTTGAAGTTGCATGAAAGCCAGTTTGAGGGGGTGGTGATTTTAAAAACTAGACAATAGAGGTCGAGTTGGAGCAACTAGTGACAGTCAGAAGTTGATGGTCATCTCATCTAGTGTAATTGAGTTTGATACTCTGGCTTGTCACGTGACCTGCCAACTGCAAACCCAGGAGGTAACATTAAGTGAAGCCTGGCCCTGCTAAGTTACACCCCCACCCCCCAGAAACTGTAGAATCTTAACTCTGACCCTTGATTAAAACTATCATCAGCAATGGATTTCACTGGATAGTGTTAAAAGGACCGGTCACGTGACCTCTATTTTTCCTTGTTAATCCATTGACTACCAGCTGTTTTTACGTTTTCGGAGTGATTTTTCACCTATAACCGATGAATAGCAATAGGCCATTTCCAAATTACCTTTGGCCTCTTTTTCAAAGCGAGACCTGGTGCTCATCTTTTGATATGAAAATTAGTTGCTATTCACATGCAAATTTAACTCATTTTGATATGAATGGAAACTAATTTTCATATCAAAAGATGAGCACCAGGACTCGCTTTGATAAAGAGGACAAAGATAATTCGGCAATGGCCTATTTGTCACTCTTCATTTGAAACTACCAGGGAAAAGTGGTGCTGTCCTAAGGCACCGGAGGCTCGAGGTTTCTGAAAACGTCATTTTGACGTAGCTATTTTTTATCCGTGAAGCAACAACAATGGCCCAAGTTCGGTTTGCTTCAACCTTGTTCCAAGGGTCTCTCCTCTTCCCGCCCCCTGGAGCGAGAGAGGTGAGACCCTGGTTGGGTCTGGTCACGTGTGTCTGAGACAATTGAAGACGATTGGGAGGGGTCCTTATATCTCAATATTTTGTCGCCGTTGCTTTTGTCACAATCCAAGTGAGTCTTTCGTGTTCTCTACTCGCTGACAATTTTATGGAGTCTGCCGATCGACTGGGTTCTGGGAAAGTCATCGGTTTCAAAACAACTCTCATCCGTTGGAACTACAAAGTTTATTTTTCTGATATTCAAAAAGCTTTCGATTACCATCGCTGGTTAAGTATTAATAGCCGAGCATGGATTGATGGGAAACG
This sequence comes from Pachyseris speciosa, assembly GCA_016490735.1. NCBI lineage: Eukaryota > Metazoa > Cnidaria > Anthozoa > Scleractinia > Pachyseridae > Pachyseris > Pachyseris speciosa. Next base: position 12,376 of record JAEMWC010001152.1, on the reverse strand, counting down.
CAACCGCAAGTTAGTGTTTTATCTGATAAGAACAGCGTGTTCCCGACCCGGCCGAGACGGCATATGAGAAAGATATAAGAATCCTAATATGCCCATGAACTCTTCATGGTTGCTCTGTAAAAGTTTCCCTTTTAATTGCTAACACTTTGGTTTGGCGCATCCGAATTCATGCTGTAACAAATTAACGTGGTGTGGTACATATGAGAAGAATGATAATCGTTTCCTGTGAAAAGCGCCTCCGATGATTTTCACGGTCAAAGATTTGGGATCTTCGACAGCCTCTGAAAAATATAGCTCATTTATTTCTTCTTCTTTTGAACCGCTGCACTTCGAGCAAAATATAAATTTCGAACAAACTTAAGCTGACAAAATGCTCGTCGCGTTTACCACTGTGCAAATGAGCGATTGTTTTGTTTCGTAGTATACATAATTTTGGCGTCTGTGGTGCTGCGTCGGTGAATTTTGGCTTACCAACGGAGAATTGATCGCTTGGCCGTCTTTTGGCCGATTTAGCCTCGTGTATGCTTTCAGCGGGCTAACATGATGATTCAGAGGGTGTTAGTGCTTTGTATTTTAGTTATTTTGACCTCAAAGGTCATTTCTGGGTTATCAATGCCTGTTTGTTGGAACCATTGTTGTTACTGTTAAGCGACTGTGGTTTTCACGTCCTTCGAGGCGTTTGGTTTGGCTCATTTCAGTTCGTCCATTGACCGTACAGCCAGTCTTGTTATCTTAAGTTTGTAAGGATAGCGATTTTAGCCGTGTGATTATCTTGCAATATTTATATTGCTGGGCCCGGCAGCAAGATGTTCAGTGTTCCTATCACGGATATCTGTCTTTCGATCCTTTCTTTTGCACTGTGGCTTCTAAAAGAGCTACGCAGCAGAGATTGATCACTTAGTTTTGGTTACGGCTGTGTTTTTGTCTGTGATCGTTTCGCTCCTCTCTATAACTGCGGTTCTTAGTAGTTTCCTCCTTTTGTTAATGCCAGTTTATTGGCTGTGTTTTGAGTACGCCATGAAATGACAGGCAAGACCATGGTTTTTATCCTCCTCTGTAGATCTCGTCAGTTGCAGGGAATGGCTTGATTAGAGTTGCTCTTTAGGCAACTTCGTTCTTTTATCAGGATTTATCCCACTTGACATGGTCCGTGCTTTGCGGATAACAGTGCTCAAAAGCTTCGATGGCTTTCCGTACATTTCCGTTCTCCCCTAGGCTCAGTAGAGACAATTTTCACACTAATCCGCCCCTTCCTCGACTTCTTTCTTTGTAATTTCCCAGATTCTGGGAGACACGTGACCAGACCCAACCAGGGTCTTTGCTCTCTCGCTCCAGGGGACGAGAAGAGTTGAGACCTTGGGAACGAGGTTGGGTTTGCTTGCGATTTTTGCTAAGTTTACAGCCAGTTTTCATCTTTAGCGGCTGCTTGATGAGCATCATTAAGCGTGACGGTAGCTAAGGGTCCACTTTCTCAAAGAATCGAGCAAGGTGATGTACTTTGTTGTCGAATTTGGCTTGTTACTCGACGAACTGAGAATTTGGCCGGTCAGACACTTAGTACCTTTGGGACTCGACTACTGATGAATTTCTCGACCTACCGCCGCATATTCTGGAATTTGTGAGCACTGAAGATGACCACAAGCAGGAAATTTTGGAGGTATGTCGGAGTGGCTGTAGACTTAGTTTATATGTGAAAGAATTGGGGAAAGGAACGGGCGCTGTCAAAAATTCTCGTTAGTTCCCAGCATGCAACGCGCTCGAGATGTTGAAAATGTCAGGAAGGCCCGAATGCACTGGAACAAAAAGGCGGTGACGGTAGCTAAGAGTCCACTTTCTCAAAGAATCGAGCAAGGTGATGTACTTTGTTTTCGAATTTGGCTTGCTACTTGACGAACTGAGAATTTGGCCGGTCAGACACTTAGTACCTTTGGGACTCGACTACTGATGAATTTCTCGACCTACCGCCGCATATTCTGGAATTTGTGAGCACTGAAGATGACCACAAGCAGGAAATTTTGGCGGTAGGTCGGAGTGGCTGTAGACTTAGTTTATATGTGAAAGAATTGGGGGAAGGAACGGGCGCTGTCAAAAATTCTCGTTAGTTCCCAGCATGCAACGCGCTCGAGATGTTGAAAATGTCTGGAAGGCCCGAATGCACTGGAACAAAAGGCTGTATCTACGCTCGGGAGAAGAATATGAACAAAAGAGTCATTTCTAAGCGAGAACAAGGACTGAATTTTGAATGATTGCTGAAGTTTGGTTTTTCGACGATGATTTCCTAGAAAAACATGAAGGCAAAAAGGGACATTTTTGTCGTTTCTCTTTGACGTTAAAAACGGTCATTTTCGTTCTTGTCAAAACTCAAAAGCCATATTTGATAAAAATGGCTACGTTTCTTGCGTTTATTGGATATCCAAATTTAAAGGACATTCCATTTCGTGCTCACAACTAACAGTTAAGGCAATATTTGTGCGATTGAGAAAGTTGCAATGTTTTGAAGCATGGGAGTTTTTTACGGCCGGTTTTGGCCGGCACGGGTGCCAATGGGTTAAGATAGTTTTGATTTAGAATTCCTTCAGAATTCAACAGGTAGTAAGCTCAATTAAAAAAGTCAAGGAATTTGAAGGCAACCTCGAGAAGCTGTGGAATTTCAAAAATAATTGCAATAACAAGCCGGCATTTCAAGGTCTGGGTTTCCTTTATGGCAGGAGGTGTGGCTTTTAAATATACCTTAAGAAAGCTTGAATAATTATTAAAGCAGTCTTTTTTTTTAGTATGAGTATGTCTGGTAATCTGTAGGAAAAACAGCTGGGAAAATCTGTTAACTCTATAGGACCATCCAATGTCAAGAACAAAAGCCTTTTTAGTTTCAAATCTTCAAGTTATATTAATTTTCTACACTTTGATATTTACATCAGAAAATAAGCAGTGTGCTACCACATTTAGAATTCAAAGTGACGGGAAACTTAGCCTATTAAGTTCAAGTTCAAGTTTATTAAAATTAACAAAATAATACAAAACAGCGCTAACCCGCAAATCGCTAAAGCTATTCTAGGCGGGTAGCGAGTAGGACTGTATAAAGAGTAAGTATAATAATTGTGAGTATGGTATAAGTGAAGAGATAAAATAAATAAACATGCACGTTGAATAAATAAATAAATAAATATATAGAATAAATGAATAAATTAATTAATAAATGAATAACTAAATAAAAAGATAAGACAGCAATTGCAGTTAGATAAAGCTACTTTGAGTAATTATTTTGAAATTTTTTTATTAGGAAAGGTGTGCCAACATAATCGTCCTCAAACTTCGATAATTTACGTAATTCTTGGAGGATGCTTTTCCATATTTTGGCCCCTAGTCTTGATAGATGGTTACTACTTGAATATTTTATCTTGAATATTTTGAGATGTACTTAATAACTTGACTGTCAAGATGCAGTCCTGAATTTCTACAACAGCTGAGTTCAATATTATTTATTCTACATCAAAACAAAACATTTTGTGGTAAGTTTAAACCAGTCTTCTTTGTGAGTTTAAGTGTTGTATAATTTTGTTCTTCCAAGTCAACGGTGCTGCCCTTAAATACTCAATGAAGTCATTTTCTACTTCATGATCAATTACAAATAAAGTGTAGCTGCAAATCAAGATCATGTACGTTCAAACAAGACACGCACCGAGTGAATCAATCACCATGGAAGGTAGCAGAGTGCTAACACGACTTAAATTGTTTGCCAGAGTCCTAAAGTGTGATGTCACAAATATTAGAATTTTTTTTAATTATGGGATTTGTTGAGATTTGCAGAAAGAGCAAGATGAAAAGTGCTAACTTGCCAAAAATCAGCAGTTAAAGGCAAATTGGCTCTGAGATATTAGCAGCGTTATGTTCTGCTGACTCCATACAAATTCTTGTAAATTTGACTTGGTTCATAACGTTATGAACCGAGTCAAATTTACAAGGATTGGTATGGAGTCAGCAGAGCATAACGGTGCTAATATCTCGCTCTCAAACTGTAAGAGAAAGCTCGTATTTGGCAAGTAGGTTTCTTTTATCGTGTTCTTTCTGAATATTCGAACAAATCCCATAATTTCACAATTCTCTCTATTTCGCTTAAAATTTAGAAGTTATGCTATGAAGAGGATGCAGAGTCTTAAAAAAGCAAAAATTTCAGTCCAAAAGCCTCAAATTTAACTTGAGGAAACGACATGTTTGACCGGCCCAAATTTCTAAGCCGATCTTACACCAATATTCATATAATTTGGGTTAAACTAAATCTAACCTGTTTCAAAAGGGTGATGTTCTGCATTTTTTTGTCTTGAACAACGTTTTAAGCTTAAAGGAAGCCTAAATCTAAAAGAAACACTTGAAAGGAACTAAGAAAGCTCGTGTCACCAGCCGTTAACCGTTGCAATGTGTTAGAACCGTTTCTTTGAGCCTGCGCGTTAGTGTAGCTGCTGACCATAAAGGCTCATTCATTACCAGTCTCCCCTGAAATCCAAGATGGCTGCTTGTTCCGCCAAGAGGTGGCCAGTAATCATTTGATTGTATCAATGGTGGCTTGAAACAAAATTTAAATTTGAGTATTTACGTAATTTAAAAGTGTGTTATAAAAAAAATACGGTTTGGTGGAAAGCCATATCTTTGAAATTAACGAGAAGCCAAGTAGAAGAATCTAACATATAGCTGTGAACAATAAAATTAAAATGAATACATACTTGCACCATAACACTTTCATTTATGGGAAGCTGCATGCACTCTGTACTATAAATATATATTTCTGCAACCAGTGTACATAGATAAAATATGACATGGCTTGATCTGTTTGTGTGCGATGAATTCTGGGGAATAAAAAACCTTCTTGGGGCCAAATCGG
>JAEMWC010001152.1:0-2500 GCA_016490735.1 Pachyseris speciosa | reverse complement strand
CAGAATAACAAACCAAATTAGCAGAAAACAATTGCAAATTGTGATGCGTGGATCGGTAGGTTTCTTTTGAGAAGGTGGGGAAATTAGACAAGTAACAAACATATTTCGTAGTAAGTTAATAAAAACTGCTAAGTAATTTTGACATAAGCTTAAGTGTCGGAGAAAAGACAAAAGGAAAACAAACCAATGGTTTGGATAGGAGGTTTGCAGCCATTCTCTGGAGACACAGATAACAACGGTGAAATGAACAACTGCTGGTGGACGAACAAAAGGAGCTAATGAGAGATGTATTGTTTACGTCCACCAGCATGGCGGCTATGACGTAACGTGAAAACCACCTATAGGCAATCTCATGGGGCCGAGAAAATTAAGGATTCATATCACTTGTGTTTTCAGAAGTTGGTGAAAAGTAGTCCTCTTTACGCAGAACACAAGTAATACTAAAGCCCTGACTAAAAGATTAAAAATTTCCCTGAACATTGTGAGAAACCTCTGCTCGAAGGGAAAAAACAGTGCTTAACCAAACACAAGACAAAGCGAGTACACAGGACGATTTTTGCGTATTATCGCTGAAATTTTAAAGCTATGTGCTTCATTTGGTTTGCTTTTACTGACTGTGCAATTTCTTGGTTGGGTTGCCTAAACGATCAAACTGATTTGTTCGTAGAGAGAAATGATCGCATGAAATGTTTGATCTTGATCAAACATGGAAAGCCATTTCAATGCAAAGCTGAAAGAGGGGATGTTACCAATACTAGGAACGGGGAACGGGGAACGGGGAACCGGGAAAGGGAGTCTGGGAACCAGTGTACATCGGTAATCCGCAAAAATTCAAAATCGTGGAAGAAGGAAACAAAAATGGTCTGAGAACCAGTCTTGAGCCCATATCTGCGCATGTGTAAAGGTTGTAGAGGTCCTGGGCGCTAGCGTTGTACAGTTTGTAAACTGTACGGAAAGGTGAACATTTTGCCGATTTTTAACCCCATTTCCGCATATCAAAGGCCGATATTATTACCACAGGTAGATCTTTTCTTGGGTTATTTAATTGCCTTTCCTGCCTTTGTAATGTTTTCCTACCTTTTGCTAGAACTATCCGAAGCTCGTACGTGGCGTAATGCTATCGATCGTAAAGATTTTGGCCATATTTAAGAAATATTTGGCTGATTTCAACAATACAGAGTTATGTTAATCTTCTTATCTTGACGTGATTTTCTACCTGTTCAATTCCCGCTCCCTTTTATGTTGTTAGCCCAGAAAGTTTTCTTATTTACGGGAAATTGGAGCTGTATGGGTTTAAAGGTGCAACTCATAATCTTTTCCGAGACTACCTCTCTGATAGAACTCAGGTTGCAGTTATAAACAACGTAAATTCTGAAACTAGCTTCATAAAAAACTGTAACCTTCTATCAGATGTCAGGATGTACGCCGATGACACTAATCTTACGTTTGCCTCCAAAGACCATGATGAGTTGTTTTCATCCCTGAATCACGATTTAGGCAATCTGAAACAATGGCTCGATGCTAACCGTCTAAGTCTTAATGTCCTCAAAACTAAGTGTCTGTTTACAGGCACAAGGCACAAAATCTCCTTGCTCCCTAGTGAACCTCACATATGCCTTGATGGGCATTCAATTGAAAGAGTGAATAGTTACAAATGCCTAGGTGTTCAGGTTGATGAAACACTCTTGTGGGAAGCTCACATCTCCGAAGTCGTCAGTAAGGTTGCTAGAGTACTTGCTGCCCTGAGGAGGCTAAGACCGATATGTTCCCAGAGTACCCTAATCACAATTTACAAATCATTGATTCTTCCGCATCTCGATTATTGCAGTGCTGTCTGACGCTGCATCGGTAATGGCCTCAGCCAAAAACTAGAGAAACTACAAAATAGGGCTGCACGCATAATAACAGGGTCGAGTTGGCATACCAGATCTGCCCAGATTCTTCATGCCCTTAATGGAATAGCCTCGCTGGCAGACGTGCAAAACAACTGAAATCTTTAATGTTCAAAACTGTAAATAACTATGTACCCGAATACCTGTCTGATAAATTCGCCAGCGTTAATACCATCCACAGACATAATCTTCGAGGAGCGCAACATAACCTGTTTATTCCGCGGCCGAACAATGAGGCCCTCAAGAAGAGTTTTCGTTATAGGGGCGCAGTAACATGGAACAGTCTGTCAGCGGAGGCTAAGCAGGCCACTACTTTAGATAGTTTTTATTCCGCCATTGTACATTAGTAATTTCTTAACTTAGTTTAGCACTTCTAATAGGATTTTTTTAACAATGTCTCTAATTTAGTCGTAGCTTTTATGTACTAGGTTTAATGCGCACGGCTCTTTAGAAGACCACTTTTTAGTGATAAGGATCCCGTGGATAAATAAAGTTTTATTATTATTAAACGCAGGAGTGTTGTTGCAGTGTTGTTGCCCAGCTCAAGTGTATCATCACTGTATCATCAACACTTTGAACATATTTAAGAGGCAGTCCCGCTAAGAGCT